>NW_026508476.1:0-11435 GCF_026875155.1 Cherax quadricarinatus
AATTTTCCCCCAAAACATAAAAGGGCGCCACTCTTGCTGTCTCCCCCCACCTGTTGTTCCCAGAACATGAAGTGTCAGCCCACTACTTGACTGTCTCCACCACACTGTTGTCTCACAGAACATGAAGTGTCAGCCCACTACTCTGACTGTCTCCCACCACACTGTTGTCTCCCAGAACATGAAGTGTCAGCCCACTACTCTGACTGTCTCCCACCACACTGTTGTCTCCCAGAACATGAAGTGTCAGCCCACTACTCTGACTGTCTCCCACCACACTGTTGTCTCCAGAACATGAAGTGTCAGCCCACTACTCTGACTGTCATGTGGGTTTTCGATAACGTGGATGGGTAAAAATACTCACGTAGGCTGGTAGTGCGTATAATATAACGGAAAGTATGGGAAAGCACCATCAGCCGACCTGCCTCTCTCTGCTCCCTATCTTCGACTGACTCTCAAGTGCCTACGGGTGAGGAGTGTTTGAAATCCTGCTATGGTCAGCAGCAATATGAATAATCAGTCAGTGATTCACGCAGACGGTTGGTAGTGAGTCATCTACTGGTACACTGGTTACTGGTAACTGGTTACTAGGAACTGGTACTACTACTGAGAGCTCGGCGACGCTAACGTGTGTCGTCCCGACATACAACTAATACAAACTAGAGACGGCAGGTGTAAGGCTTGGGCTGATTCTATACACTGTCAAAGTACACAACAATTGAACATTATAACATACATAAGTAGAATATTGGAATGGAAGCTTACGTAATTGAAACTAATAAAACTGTAATGCATTACAAGGTATAATATAGCACAACTCATCGGAAACTCAACACTGGGATTACACAATAGAAGTAATAAAAAAAAATTTGATCGATCGATTTGTATTCATGTGATCTACGGATTCTGAGGAAGGAATATATACAAAGAAAGAAGTGTTTAACAGAAAGGCAGATTCGGTGCACTCAAATCTAGACTGTTAACTCTCAGAATTCGGAGAGAACGTGAACACAAAAAGAAATTCTTGAATACTGATAAGTTGATACTGCAATTATTCATCTATACAGGTTATTTACATTTAACCCCAACTCTGCTAGGGTGAGATTGATATATGCAGAATGGGTGTCATCTCTTGGAGGATCAAACTCTGTTGCACTGGCTAACTCATGCTGTATTTGAGGCAAATCTGAATTGGTAGTTACAAATGATACTTGAGGATTTCTCAATACCTGTCGTGTACGTAGGGAATAATGACATTCAGGCTGATCGTCTGACTGAGTATCAGAGGTAGAGAGTACAGGATCAGGAGGATTGTCAGAGTCTGTCACATTAGTCTGAACACAAGAACACAAGAAAGGAGGAACACTGCAGGAGGCCTGCTGGCCCATACTAGGCAGGTCCTTTACAATTCATCCCACTAACAAAACATTTGCCCAACCCAATTTTCAATGCCACCCAAGAAATAAGCTTTGATGTGAAAGTCCCACTGAAATCGAACCTCTCCCACTCATGTATTTATCCAACCTAGATTTGAAACTACCCAAAGTCCCAGCCTCAATAACCCAACTAGGTAGACTGTTCCACTCATCAACTACCCTATTTCCAAACCAATACTTTCCTATGTCCTTTCTAAATCTAAACTTATCTAGTTTAAATCCATTACTGCGGGTTCTCTCTTGGAGAGACATCCTCAAGACCTTATTAATATCCCCTTTGTTAATACCTATCTTCCACTTATACACTTCGATCAGGTCTCCCCTCATTCTTCGTCTAACAAGTGAATGTAACTTAAGGTCTTCAATCTTTCTTCATAAGGAAGCTTTCTAATGCTATGTATTAATTTAGTCATCCTACGCTGAATGTTTTCTAACGAATTTATGTCCATTTTGTAATACGGAGACCAGAACTGAGCTGCATAATCTAGGTGAGGCCTTACTAATGATGTATATAGCTGCAGTATGACCTCTGGACTTCTGTTGCTTACACTTCTTGATATAAATCCCAGTAATCTATTTGCCTTCTTACGTACGCTTAGGCATTGCTGTCTTGGTTTAAGGTTGCTGCTCACCATAACCCCCAAGTCCTTTTCGCAATCTGCATGGCTAAGTTCTACATCATTTAACTTATTAGTACTAGGGTTATGGGCGCTCCCAAGCTTCAGAACCTTTCATTTTATCTACATTGAACTGCATCTGCCATTTTTCTGACCAAGAATAGAGTTTGTTTAAATCCTCCTGAAGTTCCATTAACATCTACGTTTGAATCAATTATCCTACCTATCTTTGTGTCATCGGCGAATGTGCTCATATCACTAGTAATTCCCTCTCAAGATCATTGATATATATTATAAACAACAACGGGCCCAAGACTGATCCCTGTGGAACGCCACTTGTTACAGATCCCACTCAGATTTAAACCCCATTTATGGACACTCTCTGCTTCCTGTCAGTGAGCCATGACTCGATCCACGAGAGCACTTTTCCCCAATGCCATGAGCTGCCACTTTCTTTAACAGTCTATGGTGCGGAACTCTATCAAAAGCCTTACTAAAATCTAAGTAAATAATATCAAATTCTTTATTGTGGTCAACAGCCTCAAAAGCTTTACTGAAGAAAGTTAATAAATTAGTTAGACAAGACCGGCCTCTTGTGAATCCATGCTGAGTATCATTAATCAAGCTAATGCTTATCGAGATGGCTTCTTATAATCTCAGCTATAATTGACTCTAGTAATTTGCCTACAATTGAGGTCAGGCTTATTGGGCGGTAATTGACGGTAACAGACTTGTCCCCTGTTTTAAAAATAGGAATTACATTAGCCATCTTCCACATATCAGGCACTACACCTGTTTGAAGAGATAAATTAAAAAATATTATTTAAATGGTTCACAGGTTCCTTTTTTGCTTCCTTAAAACCCTTTTAAAAAAACCTTCGGGACCCGGCACTTTTTTTGCTTCATCTTCATCTGCTTCACAACCTCTCCAGTGACTGTGATGTTACAGGGAACCCCAATTACTCATACTAACTTCATATGATCAAAATGCGTTTTTTATACTGACATATAATTTCTCTAACCTTATACTTATTACCAGAGATAGTTCAATACTCGAAAAGGCCCAAAAAATTTTTTGATAAAGTTTGTATTGCCGACTTTTTGGGTAAATTTTTGTCAGCATAACTCTCGAACCTACTTCGTTTTTGGATGGCTTTGCTCGAGTGTTTGCCTCTTGTAAATTCTGCGTTGATTTATGAAGTGTTTCCCAGATTCTTCTAAAAACTTTTTGGCTAAGTGGTACGAGTTGCTATAAATTTCATCGGGTTGAAAATTTGGGGTTTTTGGGATTAGAATATAAAATCATAAGGCAACGTTTTTCTAACCGTACAACGAAATGGGGAGTGTCACTTATGGAAACTTGTAAGCAGAATTTATAGCACATGCACATTAGGTAAAACTTCATCCCAAGTTTCATTTGGGGATTGATAGGGGCTCTCAAGACATCAGTACTTTCTATTGATTCGTTCGCAAAACCCATATTATTTTTTTTGTTTTTTTAACGTCATAGAAAACAGTATAAAGCGGAATTAACATGAAAACAATGAAATTTTCTGCATGTGATCGACAACCAAAAAAACATCGATTTATTATACATCAAAATTTTTTTTACAGCGACGAAACGCTAATTGGCAACCGTGGTGGTTTCTGGGAGTGTTTGCCTGTGTGTGTGTGCCCCGTAGTTTCCGTGTGCGTGTGCAACGCAGGGTGCCTGTGTGGCGCCCTCAGTCTAATCTGTTAATTTAGTAGTTAAAATGTTATAGCAGTGTGTCTTCATGGATCTTATTAATGAATATAAGATTTCCTGACACATACTGAATAGATATCATAAATTTGCTTAAAACAAAAAAAGACAGTTTAAGATGTAAAAAAAAAAGATATGTTAAATGCCAACCTTTTCCCGGTGTTTGTTCCGAGGGTTTATGTGTTTTCATGTGATCAGCACTTCCATCCCCAGGGTAGATATGAGATTTTTAATCTCTTAACTGCTTTGGCAGAAAAAACTATTCTTCTCGCTACATTCTTTGCCTAACACAGTGACGAAAACATTCCCCCAATGGATGGCCAAAGAAGCGGTGCGACAGCGTAAATACAAAATTTAAAACCATCTGTTATATTGATCTTAAAGGGAACGACCAAAAAACGTACTAGTTTACATTTTTTGCAGATAGATTGCACTATATGAGATAATATTAGATAAGGAAGTTTACAGGAAAAAAAAACAGTGTATCCCCGACCCTTTGACAATTACAAGTTTTTTGTCGCACCCAAGACAGGGGAAATGAGGATATATATATATATATATATATATATTATAATTTAATAAATATATATTTATATATATATATATATATATTCGTGGAAAAAGTAAAACTTATTTTTTAGCCTATTGACAAATAAGTTGCCGAATATCTAATTATTAATGTCTTGAGATAATGCAATATATAAAACCCCTTATTGGCCTAATAAGGCAATGAATCCGTCATGGAAAATTAAGCAAATTACAAGTTTAATTTTTTTAAATGTTAATAATAAAATAAGTAAGCTGTTGTAATTAATATTTAAAACAAAAATACAACTTTTTTTATTATAATGTAACCATTTAAATATTCAGTGTAAAATATAAAATATATAAATCACGTAACTAATAGAAGCAAAATAATAACATTATAAATAATAAATTTATATAAAAATTTAAAACACATTACTTATGGCGTAACTAATATTTCCATCGACATTTCTGATACTGATATATTTTCTCTTTCGTATGAGTTTTCGTGATTTCCAATCTTTAAATTGTATTTTTTCAATATTTACATCGTAAAAGATATTAAATCAGAAAGAGTAATGTTATCTATCTTATCAAAGGATTCAATTGTAGTATCTATGTACAAGTTGTGCATTATGAGTACTATATAGAAAATAAACCAAAAAAATCACATTTTTAACATTTTCTGATAATAGTATCAAGTCTCTTTTCATGTTGTAACTAAATTTTTTTAATACTAAAACATTTCTGACATTCTGACACTGATATGGTTTCTCTCCCGTGTGAATTCTAGTATGTATTTTCAACTTATATTTCTCAAAAAATTGTCTTTTCGCATACTTACAACAAACCTTCTTTATTATAATATCAGGTCTCTTTTATGTTTTTTACTAAACATTCAGGCTATAAAAACATTTTTGACATTTCTGACACGGATATGGTTTTTCCTCCTCTCCCCGTAAGAGGTTCTAATATGTATTTTTAATCCTATATTCCCAAAAAATGACTTTTTCCCATAATGTACAAGCAAACTTCTTATTAATAATATCAGTCTCTTTTTATGTTTTTACTAAACATCATGCTATAAAAACATTTTTGACTTTTCTGACATCTGTATATGGTTTCTCTCCCGTATGAGTTCTAATATGTTATTTTCCAACCTATATTTCAAAAGAAATTTCTTTCCGCATAACATGTTACAAGCAAACTTCTTATATATTTATGAATCTTTTCATGTTGTACTAAATAGTCATGACAACAAAACATTTCTGACATGTCTGACATTGATATGGTTCAAACTTTTCAATCTACATTCCTCCTCAAATTATTTTCTTTCCATTTTGCTTCTTCAATAGCCTACATCGTAGAGATATCAAATCCAGACATGTTATCTATCTTATCAAAGGATTTGAATTTGTAGTATCTATATCATTGCATACGCTAATTCTTTCCACTTTTTCAGAGTACAATCTGAATATACAATGTTTATCTGAAAAGAAAAAGGTAATGATATAAATTAAAAGTACTAACTATATCAGTAAATAATCTCAAAAACATAAAAGACTATAGCCGAATATGTAAAACATTTTAGCCTATTTTGAAATTAATATTTTAAATAAAAATACAACTTTTTTTATTATAGCCAACCTATATTTTGTAGGGAAATGTCATTCCGCATAATGTACATGCAAATTCTTTATTATATTAAGTACTTTTCATGTTGTACTAAAATTGTCTGATACTAAAACATTTCTGACATTTTCTGACCACTGATACGGTTTTCTCTTTCCTAGTATGTATTTCAATCCTATATTCCTCAAAAAAGTCTTTCCGCATTATGTACAGAGCAATATTTCTAATAATATTATGTCTCCTTTTCAATGTGTACTAAATAGTTCTTGGCACTAAAACATTTCTACATTTTCTGACACTGATATGGTTTTTCCTCTTTCGTATGAGTTGTTCTAGTAGTATTTCCAACCTCCTGTGTTGTAATAAATGTCTATCGCATAATGTACAAGCAAATTTCTTATTAATTTATTATCTTTTCATTTGTACTAAATATTCCTTAACACTAAAACATTTCTACATTTTCTGACATTGATATGGTTTCTCTTTTCGTATGAGTTTCTAGTATGTAGTTTCATCTCACATTTCTCACAAAAAACAATTTTCCGCAATTAATCAAGCAAACTTCGTATTAATAATATTTTTTTTCTCTTTAAATGTTTCACTAAATATTCCCTTAACAAAAAACATTTCTGACATTTCTGACACCGATATGGTTTCTTAACTTTCGAGGATTTTTCTTAGTATGTATTTTCAACCTCTGTTTTTAGGAAATGTCTTTTCCGCATGAATGTAAAAACAAATTTCTATTATTATCTTTTCATTTGTACTAAATATTCCCTTGGCACAAAGCATTTCTGAACATTTCTGACAACTGATATGGTTTCTCTTTCGTATGAGTTATTCTAGTATGCATTTCAACTTATATTCTCAAAAAAATGTCTTTTTCCCCCGCATAATGTAACAAGCAAAAACTTCTTTCAGAATGTCTCTTTTCATGTTGTACTAAACAGTTATGATGAACAAAAACATTTCTGACATTCTTACATTGATATGTTTTCTCTCCCGTATTATCTTTTCTGTTTTAAACTAAATATCCTTAGCACTAAAAACATTTCTGACATTTCTGACACAGATGTGGTTTCTCTTTCGTAATGATTGTTCAAGGTAAGTATTTCCAACGCTCTGTTTTGTAGAAATGTCTTTTTCGCATAATGTAACAAGCAAACTTCTTAATAATAATATTAAGTCTCTTTCATGTTGTACTAAATAATCCTTGACACTAAAACATTTCTGACATGTCACAGACATTGATATGGTTCTCTCACCTATGTATCGTTTCATGTTGTACTAAAAATTCCTTGGCACTAAAACATTTCGACATTTCTGACACTGATATTGATTTCTCTTTTCGTATGATTGATCTAGTATGATTTTCACACTAATATTTTGTATAAAATGTTTTTTTTCGCATAATATACAAGCAAATTTCTTATGTTTCTTCACATGAAGTTCTTCAAATTGTGCTTCTTCAATATCTACATCGTAAAAAGATATTAAATCAGAAAGAGTAATGTTATCTATCTTATCAAAGGGTTTCGATTGTAGTATCTATATCAAATGTATCGCTAATTCTTCAACACTTTTTTTCAGAGGACATTCTGAATATATATGTTTATCTGAAAGAAAATATAAAATATAAATTAAATCTCAAAAACATTTAACATTTTCTGATAGTCTTAATAGTATCTTTTCATTTTTGACATTTCTGACACTGATATGGTTTTTTTGTCCCGTATGGTACCGAATAAATGTAAAAATTTTAGCCTATTTGACAAATAAGTTAATAAAACATTAATATTTCAGTATAAAATTACAAAAATATTTAAATCCTCGTAACTATTAAACAAAAAATAACATTATAACATAATAAATTTAAATATCAGGAATAGAAAACACATTACTTTAATGGCATTAAAACTCTGGATTGCCAAATGTTACTGAAATGGTTTTTAATAATTGATGTTTCGTTTCCAACTGTCTTTTTTTTTTTTTTTCCACTATACGTTCTCTTTTCATGTTGTACTAAAAATATCCTTGGCATTAAAACATTTCTGACATTTCTGACACTGATATATTTTTTCTTCCATATGATTCTAGTATGTATTTTCAATCTCGTTTTTCAAAAATGTCTTTTCGCATAATGTACAAGCAAAACCTTTATTAATATATATTATGTCTCTTTTCATGGTGTACTAAATATTCCTTAACCTAAAACATTTCTGACATTTCTGACACGATATAGTTTCTCTCCGTATTTGTATGAGTTTATAATTTTTTTTCATCTCCCATTTCTCAAAAAAATTTTTTTTCACTATTTTAAAAAACAGAAAACCCTTTTATTAATAATATTATTGTCTCTTTCATGTTAATAAATAGTATGACAAACAAACATTTTCTGACATTTCTTACACTGTATGGTTTATCCACCATATGTATCTTTTCATGTTTCACAAAATTTTTTTCCCTTAACACTAAAACATTTCTGACATTTCTGACACTGATATGGTTTCTCTCCCGTATGAGTTATTTCTCCAATCTTTGGAATTGCATTTTCTTTAAATATTGTTTCTTCAATATCTACATCGTAAAAAGATATTAAATCAGAAAGAGTAATGTTATCTATCTTATCAAAGGATTCAATTTTTAGTATTTTTATCAAATGATATGTTTAATTCTTCCACTTTTCAGAGGACTTTTAATTAATAATAGATATTATGTATAAAAAATGTACAAGTAGTGCATTATGAGTACTATACAGTAAATAAACCTTAACATTTTCTGATAATAGTATTATGTCTCTTTTCATGTTGTACTAAATATTCCTTGGCACTAAAACTTTTTTCTGACATTTTCTGACCTGAAGTGGCTCCCCCTATAACAGTTGTATTTCAACTATATTTGTCTCTCCTATGTTGCATTTAAAATTAAGGATATTAAAAAAACTTTTTGCATTTCTGAATGATATGGTTTTCTCCGTTGTGCTGAATAGTAAAACTTATTGGATATTGACAAATAAATTTTGTTTATGCAATGAATTGTTTCCCATTGTTGTTATAAAGTTTTTCTAATGTAATTAAATTTCTTATTATGTATCTTTTCAGTTTCCTAAATAATCCTTAACACTAAAACATTTCTGACATGTCAACATTGATATAGTTTCTTTTCCTATGTATCTTTCATGTTGTACTAAATTTTTCCTTGGCACTAAAACATTTCTGACATTTCTGACACTGATTGGTTTCTCTTCGTATGAGTTGATCTAGTATGTTTTTCCCAAACCCTTCCGTTTTGTAGGAAATGTCTTTTCGCATAATGTACAAGCAAATTTTTTATTTCATCACTTTGAATTTCTTCAAATTGTGCTTCTTCAATATCTACATTTGTAAAAAGATATCAAATCAGAAAGAGTAATGTTATCTATTTTATCAAGGTTCGATTGTATATCTATATCAAATGCATACGCTAATTCTTCCACTTTTTCAGAGGACATTCTGAAATATACATGTTTAAACTGAAAGAAAATATAAAAATAAATTAAATCTCAAAAACATTAACATTTTTTTGATAGTCTTATAGTATCATTTGCATTCTTATATGTTTCTTCCAACGAATTCTGAATATGTAAAACTTTGAATTTTGCCTAAATTGTTTTTCCTAATAGCTGAATATGTATGTAACTTTTTGTTTCCATCAATGTCATACATTCCACTTAAATCAAAGTAATCGTTTTTGAAAATTTAAACATAATTACAAGTTGAATTTTTAAAAGTAATAATTAAAAACTTGTAATTAAAATTTAAAAAAATAACTTTTTTTTTATATGTCCAATTAAATTTCTTAAATTACAAAATTATAAATAAACTATTGAAAAATAAATTTTTAAATAATAAAATTTTAAAAATTTAATTTAGCTTAAATGGTTCCAAATTTATGTAAAAATTAATTCTACAAAACATTTTGACATTTTTACACTGATTGGTTTCTCTCCCGTTGAATTCTAATTTATTTCATCCATTTTCCAAAAAAATTTTCCATATTAACAAGTAAACTTCTTATTAATAAATTATGTTCTTTCAATATTCATCACAAAAAACATTTCTGACATTTGACATGAAATAGTTTCTCCTAGATTGTTCAGTTTTAATAAATTTAAAAACATTACTTTGCTTAAGGTTCCAAATTTCTAAAATTTTGGGTTCCAATTTTTTTCTGAAATTTTTTAATAATTTTTTTTTTATTTTCTTTTTTTTTTTTTTCAATAAAACTCCTTTTTTTTCATGTTGTAACTAAATATTCTTGGACTAAAAAAATTCCAAAAGATATGGTTTTCTCTTTTAGAGTTTTTTATATGAATTTTAAATTGTTTTGTGGTTTTTTTCCATAAAAAACAAATTTTTTTATTAAATTATATTCCTTTGAATAAATTTTCCTTTTTACTAAACTTTTTAATTTCTACACTGATTGGTTTCTCTTTTATTTTTGTTCTTTATATTTTCCAAAAACCTAAATTTTTTTTAAAAAAATTTTTTTTTAAGGAAATGTCTTTGCATAAGTACAAGCAAATTTTTATTATGTACTTTCATTTTAAAAATATTTCTTTTAAATAAAACTTTTCTGACATTTCTGACCGAGTGGTTTTCCCCTTTCGTATGAGTTTTTTTTCTAATGTATTTCCAACCTTTTTTTGTAGGAAATGTCTTTTTCGCAAATTACAAGCAAATTTTTTATAATATTAGTTCTTTTCATGTTTAAAAAATATTTCTTGACTAAAACATTTTACATTTCTGACACTGATTGGTTTCTCTTTCGTATGATTTTTTATATGTATTTCCAACTTATATTTTTAAAATGTCTTTTTTGCAAATGTACAAGCAAAATTTTTTATTAAATTATGTTCTTTTTAGTTGATAAATTTCCTTGGGGCAAAACATTTCGACTTTCTGACATGATTGGTTTCTTTTCTAGGTTTTTTCTATTTTATTTCCAACCTATTTTTTTTTAAAATGTTTTTTCCAATACAAGAAAAATTTTATTAAATTAGATCTTTTCAGGATAAATTTTTTTCTTAAAACAAAAATTTTAATTTCTCACTTTGGTTTTTTTTAGTATGATTTTCAGTATTTTTAAATCTTTTTAAAATTTTCTTTTTTTTATAATGTACAAAGCAAATTTTTTATTCCTTCATAATTCTTCAAATTGTTTCTTCAATATTAATGTAAAAAGATTTTTCGAAAATAAGAAATCTATTATAAGGTTCATTTTTGTACCTAAAATTATACCAACCCACTTTTTTCAGATTAATATCCTCGTTAAAAAGAATTTTAAAACAAAAAAAATTTATAAAGTTATTTGATCTATATCAAAAGTATAGCAATTTTTCCACTTTTTTTTAGGGACATACTGTAAAAAAAAAGTAAAGTATCAGCCTCCCAAAAAAACATTTTGATTTAAATTTTTAATCTTTAATTTATTAAAACCTTTTTA
>NW_026508477.1:0-14714 GCF_026875155.1 Cherax quadricarinatus
CATAAGCGGGCAACATTCCTTCCCTTGGCTGGGCAACATTTCCTCCCTGGGCGGGCAACATGTCCTCCTCTGGCTGGCAACATTCCTCCCATGGCTGGCAACATGTCCTTCCCCTGGTCGGGCAACATGTCCTCCCATGGGCTGGCAACGTGTTCTCCCCTGGACTTGGGCAACATTCCTCCCCTGGGCTGGGCAACATGTCCTCCCATGGGCTGGGCAACATGTCCTCCCCTGGGCTGGGCAACATGTCCTCCTCTGGGCTGGCAACATGTCCTCCCCTGGGCCGGGCAACATGTCCTCCCATGGGCTGGGCAACATGTCCTCCCCTGGGCTGGGCAACATGTCCTCCCATGGGCTGGGCAACATGTCCTCCCCTGAGCTGGGCAACATGTCCTTCCCTGGGCTGGGCAACATGTCCTATCCTTGGCTGGGCAAGATGTCCCTCCCTGGGGTGGGCAAGATGTCCTTCCCTGGGCTGGGCAAGACGTCCTTCCTTGGGCTGGGCAAGATGTCCTCTCCTGGGCTGGGCAAGATGTCCTTCTTTGGGCTGGGCAAGATCTCCTCCCCTGGGCTGGGCAAAATGTCCTCCTCTGGGCAGGGCAACATGTCGTCTCATGGGCTGGGCAAGATGTCCTTCCCTGGGCTGGGCAACATGTCCTCCCCTGGGCCGGGTAACATGTTCTCCCCTGGGCTGGGCAAGATGTCCTTCCCTGGGCTGGGCAAGATGTCCTTTCCTGGGCTGCTCAGTATGTCCTCCCCTGGCCTGGGCAACATGTTCTTCCCTGGGCTGGGCAAGATGTCCTTCCCTGGGCTGGGCAACATGTCCTCCCCTGGGCTGGGCAAGATGTCCTTCTCTGGGCTGGGCAAGATGTCCTTCCCTGGGCTGGGCAAGATGTCCTCCCCTGGGCCGGGCAACATGTCCTCCCACGGGCTGTGCAACATGTCCTCTCCTAGGCCGGGCAACATGTCCTCCATTGGGCTGTGCAACATGTCCTTCCCTGGGCTGGTCTACATGTCCTCCCCTGGGTTGTGCAACGTGTCCTCCCCTGGGCCGGCAACATGTCCTCACCTGGGCTGTGCAACATGTCCTCCCCTGGGCTGTGCAACATGTCCTCCCCTGGGCTGTGCAACATGTCCTTCCCAGGGCTGTGCAACATGTCCTTCCCTGGGCTGTGCAACATGTCCTTCCCTGGGCTGTGCAACATGTCCTTCCCTGGGCTGTGCAACATGTCCTCCCCTGGGCTGTGAAACATGTCCTTCCCTGGGCTGTGCAACATGTCCTTCCCTGGGCTGTGCAACATGTCCTTCCCTGGGCTGTGCAACATGTCCTTCCCTGGGCTGTGCAACATGTCCTCCCCTGGGCTGTGCAACATGTCCTTCCCTGGGCTGTGCAACATGTCCTTCCCTGGGCTGTGCAACATGTCCTTCCCTGGGCTGTGCAACATGTCCTTCCCTGGGCTGTGCAACATGTCCTTCCCTGGGCTGTGCAACATGTCCTTCCCTGGGCTGTGCAACATGTCCTTCCCTGGGCTGTGCAACATGTCCTTCCCTGGGCTGGGCAACATGTCCTTCCCTGGGCTGTGCAACATGTCCTTCCCTGGGCTGGCAACATGTCCTTCCCTGGGCTGGGCAACATGTCCTTCCCTGGGCTGTGCAACATGTCCTTCCCTGGGCTGGGCAACATGTCCTTCCCTGGGCTGGGCAACATGTCCTTCCCTGGGCTGGCAACATGTCCTTCCCTGGGCTGGGCAACATGTCCTTCCCTGGGCTGTGCAACATAGTATCCTTCCCTGGGCTGGGCAACATGCCTTCCCTGGGCTGGGCAACATGTCCTTCCCTGGGCTGGGCAACATGTCCTCCCACGGGCTGGGCAACATGTCCTTCCCTGGGCTGTGCAACATGTCCTTCCCTGGGCTGGGCAACATGTCCTTCCCTGGGCTGGGCAACATGTCCTCCCACGGGCTGTGCAACATGTCCTTCCCTGGGCTGGGCAACATGTCCTTCCCTGGGCTGTGCAACATGTCCTCCCATGGGCTGTGCGACATGTCCTCCCCTGGGCCGGGCAACATGTCCCCCTGGGCTGGCAACATGTCCTTCCCTGGCTGTGCAACATGTCCCTTCCCTGGGCTGTGCAACATGTCCTCCCTGGGCCGGGCAACATGTCCTCGCCCGTCCGGCAACATGTCCTCCAATGGGCTGTGCAACATGTCCTCCCTGGGCTGTGCAACATGTCCTCCCCTGGGCCGGGCAACATGTCCTCCCCTGGGCCGGCAACATGTCCTCCAATGGGCTGTGCAACATGTCCTCCCCTGGGCTGTGCAACATGTCCTTCCCTGGGCTGGGCAACATGTCCTCCCCTGGGCCGGAAACATGTCCTCCAATGGGCTGTGCAACATGTCCTTCCCTGGGCTGTGCAACATGTCCTCCCCTGGGCCGGCAACATGTCCTCACCTGTGCTGTGCAACATGTCCTTCCCTGGGCTGTGCAACATGTCCTTCCCTGGGCTGTGCAACATGTCCTTCCCTGGGCTGTGCAACATGTCCTTCCCTGGGCTGTGCAACATGTCCTTCCCTGGGCCGGGCAACATGTCCTCCCCTGGGCTGGGCAAGATATCCTCCCCTGGCCTGGACAAGATGTCCTCCCCTGGGCTGGGCAAGAAGGCCCAACCGTGGGCTGGGCAAGATGTCCTCCCCTGGGCGGAGCAACATGCCCTCCCCCGGACTGGGTAAGATATCCTCCCCTGGCCTGGGCAAGATGTCCTCCCCTGGGCTGGGGAAGATGTCCTACTCTGGGCTGGGCAAGATGTCCTCCCCTGGGCGGGGCAACATGTCCTCCCCTGGGCTGGGTAAGATGTCCTCCCCTGGGCTGGGCAACATGACCTTCCCTGGATTGGGCAACATGTCCTCCCCTGGGCTGGGCAAGATGTCCTTCCTTTGGCTGGGCAAGATGTCCTTCCCTGGGCTGGGCAATATGTCCTCCCCTGGGCTGGGTAAGATGTCCTCCCCTGGGCTGGCCAACATGTCCTCCCCTGGGCTGGGCAACATGTCCTCCCCTGGGCTGGGCAACATGTCCTCTCCTGGGCTGGGCAACATGTCCTCCCCTGGGCTGGGCAACATGTCCTCCCCTGGTCTGGGTGACATGTCCTCCCCTGGTCTGGGCAACATGTCCTCCCCTGGGCTGGGTAAGATGTCCTCCCCTGGTCTTGACAACATGTCTTTCCGTGGTCTAGGGAACATGTCCTCCCCTGGGCTGGGCAAGATGTCCTCCCCTGGGCTGGGCAACATGTCTTACCCTGGCCGGGAAAGGGTCCCCCCCTGGGCGGGAAAAAATGTCCCCCCGGGGCCCGGGGGCAACATGTCCCCCCCTTGGGGGGGGCCCAAAATTTTCCCCCCCCTGGCCGGGGCAAAATGTCCTCCCCTGGCTGGGCAAAAGCCCTCCTTTGGGGTTTTTCCCACATTCCCTTCCCTCGGCTGGGCAACATGTCTTCCCCTGGGTTGATCTTTGCCCCCCCTCCCCCCCCCTCGGGGAAACCAGGAGCTACCATCCCGAGGGTTCATCAAAAAAAAAAAAATTTTAAAATTAAAAAATTCCCCATAATATTCCAAAAATTTTGATTTTATATTAATATTTTTGTAAATTTTTTTAAATCATTGTTGGGTTTCGACCACAAAAGCGCCTGGGCGTGTATGGTACAAAATAAAAAAATTTAACAAATTTATGTAATTCATTCATGAGGTTTGTTTTGGTAGTTACGAAATTTAAACCCAAAACCTTTATTTGACCTCTCAAGTTGGGAGTTTTGCAGTGTTTTAATTAATCTCGCCAGGGCTAAAGTTTTTTAAAGTTTAATTGGGGCCAGTGCCAGTGCCAGGCCCTCACTGAGCTGCTTCCAATGTTTCACTTTCTTACTACCTTTATCATATGTCATAGTCATGATGGTATTGCCTAGGTCAGATGCGGCATTAATAACCCTCGTACACACTATACATCTCACTCATAAGAAACTAACTCAAGGTAGAGCATTTCCTCTTATCGCAACTGCAATGTTCAGAGCACAATCGAAAGATACTTGATTTGATCCCCGGGCGAGTCAGAACATATAGGTTTATCTCCTTAAACCCTCCTATGTTCACCTAGCAGCGTATAAATACCTAGGTGTTACATAATTGTGTTGGGTTACATCTTCGTGAACAAGTTAAGCTATAAAATGTAAATAAAACAACTAGACGTGTTTGGATGCTGCACAACAGGAGAAAGACATTTCGTGTATGACATTAACTTCCCTGTACCTTGATGCATATACAAGGCAGAAAAGCTGTGAAACCCTCAAGATGCAGCAGAAGTACAGCTTAGCCCTCTCAGAAACTGCTGCTTGTGACACGTATGTATGTATTTATCTGGTACGCACAAAACCAACCGCTGTTCGTATCAGCTGTACGTATGGTAACCAAAGCCATCTCGAGGTGGTATAGAATCACATTCCTGTATACTATGAGTCCTCTATTATTTACTAACATACGTTGGTGAGTTTTAATATCTCATATATTGGCAAGAAGATAATGCAATTAATCTACATGAAAATGAGTATGCAGCCAAAGGAACGTTGGGTTAGCGCCGTCAGGGATCATTCTCATTTGATTACCATGTACTTTAAGTCAACTTCGCAATTATAGTTAGTGGTTAGTCAGGTAGCGACACAAAGTTGTGTACACAGTGAAGTGTATGTCTCTCAGTGAATATATGCTGAGTTTACTTTAAATCCTTACGTTAATGAGTAAAGGATCCTTTGACAGGTTATATGCTGCCATAATACCTCTCTGTGTAGTAGACAGGTATTAAACGCAATTAACTATTCAAGAGCGACGGGTGTGTTTCTGGGTAGAGCTTGGAACGTTGTACATGAAGCTCTTCTAAACACGGAAAAAAGTCTCTGTTAGCATATATGTAGTCAAGTCAGCAGGATGCTGACTTAACTACAACAACTTCACGTGCATCTCACACCATAGGTAACTGGCACTGATCTCTTGGTAACTTAGATACCAGCACACAAGAATACTTTAATCCAGAAAATGGCGAATAAAGTAAAAAGTCTCTGTTAGCATATATGACAAATTTTACTTTATTCGCCATTTTCTGGATTAAAGTATTCTTGTGTGCTGGTATCTAAGTTACCAAGAGATCAGTGCCAGTAACCTATGGTGTGAGATGCACGTGAAGTTGTTGTAGTTAAGTCAGCATCCTGCTCATCATAGAGACAAGAAGCCCATCATCAGTGGGAACGACAGTTGTGTTCTCTGATGATGATTCAAGATTTCTTTGATGCAAGGTTCAAACTTTATTAACATCACTTTTAAATTTGTTTATTTCTGACATTTAATTTCATTTTGCTGTGCCTATAGTTTTATATTTTTAAATTTGATAGAATCTGTTGATGTAATAAGTAAATATATAAACATAATATATATATATATATATATATATATTATATATAATATTTATATATATATATATATATATATATATATATATATATTATATATATATATATATAAATATATATCTTATATATATTATATAATATATATATATATATACATATACAGCAGCAGTAAGAAACATTCGCCTAGAAGCTGCCAGTTTACTCCAGCCACACCAACTGGGCTTTGGGGTCCCTCAAGGCAGTGAAGCTGCAGCTCATGCAGCAAGGGCCTACATCAGGGACCTACCAGAAGACAAGGCTGTAGTCAAACTTGATTTTAGAAATGCCTTTAATATGGTAAAGAGAGATGCTGTCTTGCCAGCTGTTCGGGATTGCTTCCCCAGTCTTTTTCCCTTCATCTCAGCTGGCTACAGCAAACCCTCAATTCTTTTGTTTGGAGAACATGAAATTCAATCATCAAAAGGTGTTCAGCAGGGTGACCCACTAGCTCCGCTTCTCTTCTGCTTGGCAGTAAGAGAACTAACTCCCAGCCTACGCAGCGAGCTCAACATCTAGTACCTGGATGATGGCACTCTGGCAGGTACTGAAGAGTCCCTCGTACGGGACCTACAACTGGTGAAAACACAGGGAGAAGACTTGGGACTCATCCTCAATCCCTCCAAGTGTGAAATCATCACAGCGAACCAGGAAATAATCAATGCTGTGCGAAGAATCCTCCCAGAAGTCTCTACTACCACTCCGTCCAACAGTACCCTCCTGGGAGCACGGCTGGGTCACCAGGCCATCGACACAGTCCTCAAGGACAAATTGAATGACCTGATGAGAATGGAGGAGAGAATAAGCAATCTTGATGCCCATGATGCTCTGTATCTCCTCACAAGGTGCCTTACTATTCCAAGACTCACTTACTTCCTGAGGTGTGCACCCTCTTTTGACAACCCAACACTCGACGAATATGATGCACACCTGAGGTCAACCCTTAAGAAGGCACTGAACCTGTCACTAGAGGATCAGCAATGGGATCAGGCAACCCTCCCAGTGCGACTGGGAGGTATAGGGGTGCGCAAAGCAACGCATGTTGCTTTACCTGCTTTTCTGTCTTCGTGTTTGGCTTCCAGTGCATTAGTCAAGAAGATTGTTCCCGAACGCTTGAGAGACGCGGTAGGAGCTCAAGACCCCAGGTTTACTGAAGCAGCGATTCGGTGGGACACCCTTACAGATTCCTGCAGTAGACCAGGTCCTCCCAAAAGAAACACAAACAGTCCCACTGGGACAAACCGATCATGGAAAAAATCGCCAACACAATGCTCTCCAATGCCTCAGGAAAGGACAAAGCTCGTCTCCTGGCAGTGAAGGCACAACACTCAGGAGATTTCCTGTTAGCTGTTCCCAATTCCTCCTTGGGCACTCGACTAGACCCACAGGCCATTCGGATTGGTATTGCTCTTCGCCTAACCGCCCCCATCCTCACCGAACATAGGTGTATTTGCGGCAGGGCGACAGCTGATCAATTCGGACTTCATGGTCTCGTGTGTCACACAGCAGAAGGGAAGTATGCCAGGCATGAGGAGGTCAATGACATCATAAAGAGAAGCCTTGCCACAGCCCGTTGCCCAGCTTATCGGAAACCCCAAGTGCAGTGGTCTGACGGAAGTCAAAAGCGTCCTGATGGAGCCACTATGCTACCTTGGAAGGATGGAAAGCAGATTGCCTGGGACTACACATGTGCCGCCACATTGGCAGACACCTACTTGCCATACTCCGTAGTGGAAGGGGGTGGAGCTGCCAGCCACAGGGAGACCCAGAAGATCCGCAAATATGAAGACCTTTCCCCTTGCTATAACTTCATCCCAATAGGGTCGGAGACCCTTGGAGCATGGAGCAAGTGTGCTCTAAAGGTCCTAATAGAGCTGGGTGAAAAGCTCATCATAGAAACCAAGGACCACAGGGCGACCAGCTTCCTCTTTCAGAGACTCAGTGTTGCAATCCAGAGAGGAAAATGCCTCCCGCATTCTGGGCATGCAGCCCACCGCCGGGGGCTGGAGAAAGTATTCGAGATTAGCTCTGAGTTCACCTATTTTGCTTTACTTTCTATCGTATTTTTGTGAATGTTTTGTCAATGTATTTTTGTCTTTAAAAATAAAATATACATAAAATATTGGGGGTTGGTAGGAGAAAATTCTCAACAGCTTCAGGGAGAACCTTGAGTTTCCCTGAAGCAAGTTTATTCTTTTCTCTGGGGTGAGGGTCCCTAAAAACAGTTCTAGAGGTGGTACCTCCCTAATTATATATTATATATATATATTTATATATTATATATATAATATATTATATAAAATATATTAAATATAATATATATATAAATAATTATATATATATATATATATATGTGAATAAAATAGGAATATTTTATTACATAATATGGCACAGAAGATTTAAGAGATACATTGTTAAAATATAAAGGTGGCAAAAAAAATTTTATATTATATATAAGGTTGTTACGTGTGTATCACCGATTATAAGGCGAAAATCTCATCCAGTCCTCAGAGCTGGGCGTGTTGCCCAAAATGCAGCATGCATACCCCTTTGAACAGCCGCGCTGAGCCGCTGGAACAGAAAACTAGCTGCCCTGGGATCCTAGTTACCCTGATGAAGTCTTTTTCCCCAGCTCCTTAAGGAAATAGATGCACTTTTTTCCCCATGAGCCAAGGTCTCTGAGCCTAGGGGAAAACAAACATATAATGAATGGCAAGTTCTCCTATTTTCTAGACTTTTGGGACTCCTAAAGCTGGCAGCTCCCCCTCCTTCCTCCCTGGTGTATTGGAGATAGGTATCAGCCAAGGTAGATGCACTGTATAGTCCCACACCACCTGCTTCCCATCTGTCCAGGCTTGAAGGGTGATACCATCTGGACGCTTCTGGCTGCCATCAGATCTGCATAGTTGGGGGGGTCCCTTACTGCTGGGCATCAGCTGTTGTGAGGCTCCTCTTGATAATGTTATTAACCTCCCATGTCTTGCAATCTTTCCCTCGGATTTACGGCACACAAGACCATGGTCCCCAAAATCGGTCTGCTGCTTCACTGCCACAAATACACCTGTGTTCGGCGAGAATAGGGGCGGCAAGTGAAGGGAAACACCGATGCGGATGGTCTGTGGGTCGAGGCGTGTGCCAAGGCTGGAGTTGGGAACAGCCAACAGAAAGTCCCAGAAATGAGGGGCTCTCACTCCCAGCAGGGGGGCCCTTATCCTTCCCCTGACACACTCGAAGCATCGTTGAGGCTATATTTTCCACTATTGGACCATCCCAGTGCGATTGTTTGTAGTTGTTGGGGGGAGCAGGTCGGGTTTTTCTGAGCCCGTTAAAATTATCCCAGATCATTGCTCCGTCAATGAATTTTTGGTCCTGGGTCCCAATCTTTTTCCCTAAGTTGTTCAGGGAAATCGCTGCTACAAGCCTCTGGATGCAATACACGAGACAAAAAGCAGGTAACGCAATCTGTGATGACTTGCGGACACCAATGCCTCCTAGTCTGACTGGAAGTGTAGCTTGGTTCCATGCCCGTCTTCTAGAGAAAGGGTTTAAGTACTTTCGTAAAAATCTGCCTCAGATACTGTCATATTCGTGCAGTATAGAGTTATCATATGAAGGTGCACATCTTAGGAAATTTTGTCAACCGGGGCAGACTCAAGCACTTTGTGAGAAGGACAAGGCATCGTGGGTGTCCAGATTGCCTATTCGTTGTTCCATTCTCCTTAACTCTTCCAATTTCTTCCTGAGAATTGTGTCAATGGCATTGCTTCCAGAGGTGCTCCTAGCAAGACACTATTTGTGGGGGCGATGACTGCTGCTCCTGGTAGTTTTGATCTCACTGCATTTATCACTTGTTGACTGACTGAGATGATTTCACATTTGGATGGATTCAGGATGAGACCCATTTCCTGTCCCCGTGTATTACCTGTGTAAGGTAATGTAGGGGGACTCCTTTGTACCTGCTAGTGTGCCATCATCTAGGAACCAATGTTTAGCTCGCTGGTCAGTCTGACTGTGATTTCCCTAACTGCAATACAGAAGAGAAATGGTGCAAGAGGATCTCCTTGTTGGACACCCCCGATGAAAGTGATTTCATGCTCTCCAAAGAGAAGCATTGATTCCTTGCTATACCCAGCTGAAACAAAAGGGAAGAGACCAGGGAAATGTTCTTGTACTGCTGCTAATACCACGTCTCTTTTCAGGAATTGAACGCATTCTTGAAATCTAATTTTACCCCTGCATTGTCCTCAGGCAGGTTGTTGATATATGCCCTTGTTGCATTTAACCGCTGCTTCACTTCCTTGAGAGACCCCAAGCCAAGCTGGTTTGGTTGAAGCATCATGGCTGCCTGTGCACGAATACTTCGGACAGCAGCTTTGGATACGAGGCGGCGTAACGTGTTGCCTACTGCAATTGGCCGAATTCCTCCATCCTTCTTTTAAGTGCACAAAGTGTTGCACCAAAAAAGAAAGGTCTAATTTCATTTAGGAATCAGACCAGCCAAAAGGGAAATTTTTTGACGAACCTTGTGATCTCTGAAAGCAGTGTCTCTGCAATTTCCCCAATAACTGGAAATTTAAACCATTTCCTTTAAATGCTGTGGCCTTATTCCCGTGTAACCCCCAGCAGAGCCAGATGGGAACGACATTATTGCTTGTAAAAAGTCTGAGTCTTCCACAATCAATGGTTCCATAGTGGGGGACAGAGGGGTTGGAACTGTTGGTGGGCCAAATGGTTTCCCTGGCAGGGTGCTTTCCTCTAAGTGCTTCAGCCGTGTCAGCATCCTGGGAGCAACTGTATCTTCACTGGTAATAATTCTGATTGCCCCCACTGTGTTGCCCCTTTTTCAATTTTCTTACTCACCTGGACTCTGACTTTTTCACTGTCAGTAGAGTTTAGTGGGGGTTCTGCCTCTCCCTTTTTTGTGTTGACGGGAAGGTGAATGAGGTTATCAACTCTAGGAAAAAACTCTTAAGGATTTAATTATCTTGAGGCTAGCCTCTTTCCCCTTCTTTCCGGCACAGCTAAAGCAGACATTGCCAAAAAGTAGCAAGTTGTGCCATGCCTTGATGGTTGGTGGAGCATTTAAGATAGTGGAACCATCGTTTACTTTTTTCAGGAGGTCTGTAAGTTTCCCAGCTGCGTGTGGACGGCTGCTTTGGGAATATGTGTGGTGTCCTCGTACCTGTTGTTTGATTGCTTCCAAGAGATTGTCTGATGAGATAAAATCTGTTGGAGTGGGTTCAGGTGCCCGAGGTGGGTCTGGATCATCACTTTCCACAGGAGGACATCCTGAACCAGGGCAACTACCGTGTTTGCGGAGGAAAAACCCTTAGAGTTGAGACAACGAAGCTGTAAGCATGACCGACACTTGCCTCTCCTAGTATTGCCAGCCGTGCCATTTCCTGGCTGCTTGCTTCCTCCTGGTTGGCATCCATCTGCTAACTAGGGCAATAGGAGTGGAATATGACATGCTGGGTGGTATGGTGCGTGGAAGGTAGTGAATTGACCGTGGTGGCCTGGTGGAGTTTGAGGGCCGGGAGGGGAAGGGGAAAACTTCCCTTGGGAATTAGGTGGGGGAGGCGCAGGTTGAGTGGGGTTATCCCGGGGAGTACAATACACATGGACTTGCACACTATATATTGTTCACACTGTCTTACAATACACATAACTTTATTTGTTTCCCATGTACACTATGAACAATGTGGGTATGGGCACTGCTGAACCAATGTGTTCACTCACCATCTAGTTACACATCCCACCTTCTTCCACCCACCCCCGTGACGTGGGGGTGGATGCACTGACTGGTCACTCCCTCGTTAACATTAATTTCACATTGTTTTTCCATAACATAAGCCTTTAAAAAGTCCATGCATCGACACAATCATTTCCACGTTAACTGGAAGCATGGTGCATGGTGCTGGATATAGATGTTTTTATAAGAGCTTTTTGAGGTTTGTATGTACGATAATCTTGGCCGGTACTCATACACAGTGTAGGCCTTGTACTCCCCCACACCTCCACTGGCCGTCTTCCTCACTACCACCACCACTCACCAACATTCACAAACTGCACAACATTTCCACAATTACCTTGAAAAGGTGCTTTTAAATGTCTTCTCGCTTCACTGGAAACTTCCAGAGTATTCACAATAAGTCCTGTTGGTCTTAACCTGGTCAGCCTCGTTGATTTCCCGGAATTATAATTGAAAATCCCCAGCTAGCCGCCACACGTCTTGCCACGCCAGCGATATCACATATATATATATAAAATATATATATATATAAAATAAAAATTATAATATATATATAAATATATATATATATATATTATATATATATATATATAATTTATATATAATATATATATATATATATATATATATAAAATATATATATATATATATATTATATAATATGTCGTGGCGAATAGGCAGAATTTGCGATCTTGGCTTAAATAGCAACGTTCATCTTGCCTATAGGACAATGTGAAAATTTGTGTATGCAATAATTTCGCCAAAATCATTCTTGAACCTAACGAAAAAAATATATTTGATTTTGTTTGTTTAGTATTAAAATTTTTGTAAACAAAACTAAAATATATTTAGTTGGGTTAGGCTTTAAAATAAATTGCTCTTGTTATAAAAAAGGTTAGGGAAGTTTTCTAAGATTTTTTTTGGAGCAAAATTAAAAATTTTTACATTAAATTAATGAAAAAAAATATCTTTAAACGTATAAGAGAAATTTTTTAGAACGGACTTAATTTTAAAATGAGTTCTCGCTAATTGACCAGTTTTACATATTCGGCACGACATATATATATATATATATATATATATATATATAAAATAATTATATATATATATATATTTGTGTGTGTTGTGTGTGTGTGTGTGTGTGTGTGTGTGTGTGTGTGGCAGACACTGCAGACAGGCAATCTTGACTATGCAAGACAGGCCACGGGGGGGGGGGGGAATCTTTAGCTCAAGTACTTTCACACTTCTCAGTGCGTCAACAGGAGCTATGCAATGTCGCATGGCCGCAACTGAAGAAGTGAGGGGAAGTTTTCTCAGCATAGCGCAGTGCGGGGCTGTTCCCTGCTGCTAGCTCTCTCAGAATGTAGGCCAACGGTCAGAGTCACATCCCGCACCACTACCATCCTCATCCCCCCCATATGGGGTAAGAGGGTTTTGAGAAGTCAAGTATTATGAAATTAGAAGATATAATAGTCCGCCCAAAGCTTTTTCTAACCGTTTAGAACAGGTCATATGGCTTGAGAAAATATGTTTCTCAGTGGATATCATATATATGGATTGCTATTATTCTATGTAACATTTTTAATTAATAAGAGAAATGAAATGAATGTGCTCTTTTTCTGTTTAAATGTCCTGTTCTGGGATATTCTAATATTCTCAGGGGTACTGTGAGGTATCTCTTAATATTTTCCACAATATTGTCTACCATTCTTCTCAGTGAAGATTAACATGCCTTACTTGGGATTCTTCTATACCATTCCTATAATATTTCTATGGTACAGATTTCTACTTCTAATATCCTTTACCTAGCTCCTGATGATGCACTAAGAAGTGTGAAAGTACTTAAGTTAAAGATTTCCATATATATAAAATATTATATATATATATATATATATATAAAATAATATATATATATATATATATATATAAAATATATATATATATATTTTTTTTTTTTTCTATGTGAACATTATTAATAAACAAAATACATTTACAGAAAAAAACATAAACATGAATACAATGGCACAATGTATCAAAGATGATGAATTTCCTCCAGCTCCTCCGAGGCTGGACGTGAGCCAAGTATGCAGCAAGCATTTCCCCTCTGGATGGCGACGCTGAGGCGCTGGAACATGAAAGTGGCTGCCCTTGGGTCCCTGGTGGTGTCGATGAGTCTGGAACCCAATTCTTTAAGGAAACGTGTGGCATTTTTTCCCCTTTGATCCCAAGGTCTCTGATCCATGGGACAAATTGATACTGTTGGCTAATGTCCCTGTACTTGCTGATCTTGTACTCCTCCCTGTGGTCAGCAGCTCCTCCCTGTCGCCCCACACTGTGGATATAGGCGTCAGCCAGTGTGGACACACAGGTATAGTCCCATGCTAAGAGCTTGCCATTCTTCCAAGGATAGATGGTGATCCCGTCGGGGCGGTTTTGCTGGGTTGTGGGTATTGTTTGCTGCAAGTGATCGTGGCTCCCTCTCGGCAGGGCATCCAGCTGTAGCAAGGGTTCTCTTAATGATGTCGTTGACCTCATTGTGTCTTGCATGCCAGCCCTTGGTTTTGGAACAGTTAAGACCATGTAGACCGTATTGGTCTGCTTGCACTTCGCCGCAAATACACATATATTCTGTATGAATTGGGGCAGCAAGGCGCAGAGCCACTGCAATACGGAAGGTCTTAGGGTCGAGTAGCGTTCCCATTGCCGATATGGGAACTGTTTGGAGGAAGTCCCCGGAGTGAGGTGCACTCACAGCCTGGAGACGGGCAATCTCCCTATCTGATGTTGCAGCCCTGAGCATGTTGGCAAGCACCTTTTTTTTTTTTTTTTTTTAACAAGTCGGCCGTCTCCCACCAAGGCAGGGTGACCCAAAAAAGAAAGAAAATCCCCAAAAAGAAAATACTTTCATCATCATTCAACACTTTCACCACACTCACACATTATCACTGCTTTTGCAGAGGTGCTCAGAATACAACAGTTCAGAAGCATATACGTATAAAGATACACAACATATCCCTCCAAACTGCCAATATCCCAAACCTCTCCTTTAAAGTGCAGGCATTGTACTTCCCATTTCCAGGACTCAAGTCCGACTATATGAAAATAACCGGTTTCCCTGAATCCCTTCACTAAATATTACCCTGCTCACACTCCAACAGATCGTCAGGTCCCAAGTATCATTCGCCTCCATTCACTCCTATCTAATACGCTCATGCACGCTTGCTGGAAGTCCAAGCCCCTAGCCACAAAACCTCCTTTACCCCTCTTTCCAACCCTTTCGAGGACGACCCCTACCCCTCCTTCCTTCCCTATAGATTTATATGCTTTCCATGTCATTTACTTTGATCCATTCTCTCTAAAAGACCAAAACACCTCAACAACCCCCTTCTGCCTTGACTAATGCTTTTTTAACTCCACACCTTCTCTAATTTCCACATTTGAATTTTTGCATATATTTACACCCCATATTGCCCCTTAGGAAACCCG
>NW_026508478.1:0-14642 GCF_026875155.1 Cherax quadricarinatus
ACAGTAAAGGGAATAAGGTGGTGTTACGACTTGTTGTAACTTAAATAAAATGTTCCTGGCTCATAAAGGTTGCTAACACTGTTGTCTAGGGGTTATTAAATTACTCTGAAAACACAGCAAACCTTGGGCTAGCATGTACTCGTATATTAAACAATATTAATTATTATTAGGAAGGAAGGACAAGAACTCACCTATACAAAAATATACATATATTAGTAATAGTAACTTACATACAACTTACAATCTACTCCAAAATCCACCACACTCCAGTTCACATTAACTCACTAACAAACTGCTACTAATAAGTTAAACAAAATAAATGAACATTTATGAACAGGGAGGCTCCATAACCCCCCCCCTTCTGCAGGCTACATAGCCTACAGTGGAAACGTTAAATACTCTCCAAAAACACAAGACCCTGCATACTAGGGCTTTACAAATAAAACTGAGAGCACTTAAACACAAACACCTACAGGATACACTTATCAAAATTACTTACTCAAACTACCGCCCAAACATGATGACTTCACCCTGTGACCACCCGTGTCGTACTGAACTAAACACACCTCTCCTCTGCTCCTGTCCTGGCCACTGCCTGACTTACAGGAATAAAATGCGTTCGCTTACAGGGAATAATACACGCCCACCTTCAGTATTCTACACGGAAAATGACATATATGGAGCGTTATTTTATATATTTTTTACAGTACTCTGTAACAAGTGGCAACATAATTCACCTCAGAATCTCTAAGCCTATCGCATATAACCCATATAATAGTATAACATTGATATCTGTCTCTGATAAATTTTAGTCAGCAGTACAGCGGTTAACAAGAAGGTTTGGGAACCATCAGCACACAAGTATGAACCCAGATAAACTCTGATATTTCCATCTAAGAACCAGTCTTATGGAGGACTCAATGGGTGTTGTAGCACAGTTTCTCTCAAAAGAATTAGAAATGAACAGTTTATTTTTCAACAAAATTACTTCAGATTGTTTTATGTTTAATCGAGAAAGAGAAATTATGGGCATTAGGTCATTTACTGTTTCAGCAAGAATAAGGGAACTGATTAATTATGTGACTGAGTTAGCGGGACAAGGGTAAGAGATGTTAAATAAGGAGGAGAACATGATGGAGGAGGATACCTGGGAGAGAAGGGAAAACATAATATAGAAGAAAGATTTCAGTCTTGTATACTGCGGGGGAGGAAAGGCAACATGGTAAACTCAGTGACATTAATCAGGCACGAGCAACGGGAGGTGTTTACACGCGGTGAATATGGATCCTAGTGGTACTCACTATGTGATTATAGTCTTAATCGGGAGTTGGCTCACCTGTAATAGTCATTAATCTGAGAGTGTCTCAGCTGTGTTATAGTCTTATCTGAATGTGTCTCACCTGTGTTATAGTCTTATCTGAGATGTTTCTCACCTGTGTTATAGTCTTATCTGAGATGTGTCTCACCTGTGTTAGTCTTACCTGGGATGTCTCACCTTGTTGTAGTCCTTACTTGAGATGTGTCTCACCTGTGTTAAGTTTTACTGGAGAGGGTTCTCACCTGTGTTATAGTTTTAACCTGAGATGTGTCTCACCTGGTTATAGTCTTACTGAGATGTGTCTCACCTCTGTTGTAGCTACTGAGATGTTTTCACCTGGTGTTATAGAATTAACGAGATGTGTCTCACCTGGTGTGCCATAGTTTTCACCTTTGAGAGTGTCTCACCTGTGTTGAGTCTTACCTGGATGTTTCTCACCTGTGTTATAGTCTTAAATGAGATTTTGTGCTATCCCTGGTGTTGTCTCACCTGAGGTGTTGTGGCTTACCTGAGGTGTCAAAGTTTACCTGAGATGTTGTGGCTCACCTGAGGTGTTGTGGCTCACCTGAGATGTTGTGGCTCACCTGAGATGTTGTGGCTCACCTGAGATGTTGTGGCTCACCTGAGGTGTTGTGGCTCACCTGAGATGTTGTGGCTCACCTGAGGTGTTGTGGCTCACCTGAGATGTTGTGGCTCACCTGAGATGTTGTGGCTCACCTGAGGTGTTGTGGCTCACCTGAGGTGTTGTGGCTCACCTGAGGTGTTGTGGCTCACCTGAGTTGTTGTGGCTCACCTGAGGTGTTGTGGCTCACCTGAGATGTTGTGGCTCACCTGAGGTATTGTGGCTCACCTGAGATGTTGTGGCTCACCTGAGATGTTATGGCTCACCTGAGATGTTGTGGCTCACCTGAGGTGTTGTGGCTCACCTGAGATGTTGTGGCTCACCTGAGGTGTTGTGGTTCACCTGAGGTGTTGTGGCTCACCTGAGATTTGTGCACTGAGTGTTGGCTCACCTGAGGTGTTGAGACTCACCTGAGATGTTGAGGCTCACCTGAGATGTTGTGGCTCACCTGAGATGTTGTGGCTCACCTGAGGTGTTGTGGTTCACCTGAGGTGTTGTTTCTCACTTCTTACACATTTAATATTACACATGGGCTGAAAATTATCAGCGTTAACACTCGACTTCAGGATCGTCAGAGCTACTCACTGGTAAGTGCTTCTGGCAACCAGTAATTAACACAGAGGTCAAGTAATGAGATATTATGTTTATTCAGTTTTTACCTTCCTGTGTTATCTAATATTCATTACTCAACAAGCATTCCCTTATATATATATATATATATATATATATAATATATATTATATTATTTATATATATTATATATATATATATATATATATATATATATATATATATATATATATATATATATATATATATAAAACACAGTCATCATAATTACAAAAAATGTGCAATAAAAGCATCAATGTCGGCCGAAAATTATGCAATAGGCATCTGTGTCAACCAAAATTTTGGAATCATATTATCCGTAACATTGTTTATAACACACAACCACAAATTTGGAGTCAAATACGAACATTGTCTATACCACATCTCGCTCACAACACTTTGCAGAGTGGCCCAAAAAGATACTACTTACCTCATCGCTCCAACTTCTTCCAGGGCCCGATACCGCTTCCTTCTCCTGAATATTACAATGTACTTCGCTAACTCTCAAGCAAGTCGCATAAAACCAGTTTCCCTATCCTTTAAAAAGCTACATTCTAACCTCCAACGTCCTTACGATAAAAAACTTTTACCACTCTTCAAACCTCCAAGACGTCCTACGCGAATTCCTCATATCTTCGACATCAAGACCTAATTTCCCTGCTCCTCTCTAACTTTCCAGGACACCTCACAACCCTCTTCTCATGCCACTTGGCATAATATTTATAACCCTTCCAAATTCAATACCAAATTTCCCCTGTCCTCTAAATGTCCATCACAGATTCCCTCAACATACCCTTCTCCACGCCTCGTCATCTCTTTCTAATATCCACCCATCCAATTACCAGCACAAATGTCTGATAAATTCAATAGTGCCCTCAGTACACTGCCACCCTTTCACTCCTCTCAGCTCTGTTTCAATTATCGCAACCATTTTTCATGAACCCAGCACAATCAAACGTCATCATATGTCTCGATCACATTCACTTCTCCTACCCTTTCCTCCTTCGATAGTCGGTTATAATTCTCTAAATTTTTGTTCTAACTTCTCTTTCCTAGATTCAACTTTCAATTATCCCCTTCACTACCCTACCAATTTTCCATACCTACCTTCCTCAATCTGTTCAGATCGTTCCATAAAGCCGTTACATATAAAAGCTTTGTTGCACTAATCAACTTTGTCTTTCTCTTATGTTCACTTCAATCCCCCCTCTTCACATACCCCAAATTTTCACTTCACCTTTCAAGCTTCTATTAAGAATATTACCATTGAACACGTGTCCCTTAGGAAAAGCATCTGTGACAATTTCCAACTTTGTCTTCGATTTTATCTCCCTAATCCCAACCTTCCCCCTCAACCCAATTCACTTCTCTTTAAGCCCTTCTATAAATATATTAAATAACCATTGTGACATAACGCATTCCTGTCTAAGGCGTACTTTAACAGGGAAAAATTTCCCTGTTCTACATACTGATCCTCACTATCCTCGAAAACCTTAACTGCTTTCAATAACCTACCACCTATTCCATACATTTGCACCATCATTCCCCTTACCCCCCGTATCCACCCCATCATTTGCCTTTTCAAAATACATCAATACAAAAACACTTCTATCCCTTTATCTACTGTTCACTTATATGCACTGCTGCTCTCTGTCTTACCCACAATTCTTTCAATAATTACTCTACCTGCATTTATACCTCAACAGGCTTATTAGAGTAAATATTCTATGACACTCTCTGTTGTCCCCTTTTCCTTTATACAAAGGAACCGTTCAAGATCTCTACCAGGTACGTATACCTTTCTCTCTTTCATACATTTATTAAATAAAAGCATTACCCATTCCAGAAGTATATCTTCATCTGCTTTCAACATTCATCTTTTCAACCCATTAATCCCACCTGCTATACCCCTTTTCAATTTAGTTACAGCCTCTCGCACCTCCCCAATACTCACACCAGTTTCTTCTTTGCTCCTAAAGGGTGTTTTATGAAGTGTGACCTAAGTGTAAGTAGAAGTAGCAAGACATACCTGTTTTCTTACTTGTTTATGAGACAGAAAAAAAAGAAAACCAGCAGTACTACCATTATGTAAAACAATTACTAGCTTCCGTTTCACATACCTTAGGCAAGACAGTAGTACCTCCCTGTGTGGTTGCTGTCTACCAACCTAATATATATTAATGATATATAGAAATATATATAATATTTATATAATAAATAAATATATAAATATAAGTATATATATATAATTATGAACATAACAATGATAAATATGAAGTGATGAATGTTTTCAACATTTGGGGGTCGACAATTAGTTGGTTCTATCGTGCACTTCGTTAGGCCTGACAGAGCGTCTCCGATTTAAGCTTGCTATGAGGGTCCTTTTAAACTAAAGTTAGCATTTTTTAAATCTTATAATTAATAAATTTAAATTCACTATCATCAATTAAATTTTAGTTGATACTTGGACCTTTGATGCAATTTTTAAAAACCCTTTTTTTTTTTTTCCCCCCCCCCCCCAAAAAAAAATTTTTTTTTAAAAAATTTTTTTTCTTTCCCTTAAAAATTTTTTTTTTATTTTTTTTCCGTTTTTTTCTTTTTAAAAAACCCCCCAAAACCCAAAAAAGGGAAAAAACCCTTTTTTTTTTTTTTCCCCCCCCCCTTTTTTAAAAAAATTTTTAAATTTTTTTGGTTTTTTTTTTTTTTTCCTAAATTTTTTTCCCCCCCCCTGGGGGTTTTTTTTTTTTAAAATTTTTTTTTTTTAAAATTTAAAAGGGGTTTTTCCCCCCTTTTTTTTTTTTTTTATTTTAAAAGGGGGGGGGGGTTTTTTTAAGTTTTTGGGGGAGTAAAAGGGGGGGTTTTTGTTTTCCCCCCTTTTTTTTTGGGGGGGGGGGGTTTTTTTTTTTTTTTAAAATTTTGGGTTTTTTTGGGGGGGTTTTTGGGGGTGGTTGGGGTTTTTTTTTTTAAAAATTTTTTTTTTTTTTAAAAAAAAAAAAATTTTTTTTTTTTTTTTTTTTTTTTTTTTTTTTTGGGTTTTTTGGGGGGGGCCCCCCGGGGGGGGGGGGGGGGGGTTTTTTTTTTTGGGGGTTTGGGGGTTTTTTTTTTTTGGGGGGGGGGTTTTTTTGGGGGGGGTTTTTTTTTGGGGGTTTTTTTTTTTTGAAAAAGGGGGGGGGGGTTTTTTTTTGGGGGGGGGGGGTGGGGGGGGGGGGGGGGGGGGGGGGCCCCCCCCCCCCCCGGGGGGGGGGGGGGGGGGGTTTTTGGGTTTTTGGGGGGGGGTGGGGGGCCAAAAAAACCCCCCCGTTAAATTTTTTTTATTTTTTGGGTTTTTTTTTGGTTTTTTTTTTTCCCCGGGGGGGGGGGTTTTTGGGGGGGGTTTTTTTTTTTTCCCCCCCTTTTTTGGGTTTTTGGGGGTTTTTTTTTTTTGGGGGGGTTTTTTTTTTTTTGGGGGGGTTTTTTTTTTTTGGGGTTTTTTTTTTTTTGGGGGTTTTTTTGGGTATTTTTTTTCCCCCCCCCCCCAAAAAAATTTTTTTTTTTGGTTTTTGGGTTTTTTTTTTTTTTTTTTGGTTTGGGGTTTTTTGGGGGGGGTTTTTTTTTAAAAAATTTTTTTTGTTTTTTTTTTGGGGGGGGGGGTTTTTTTTTTTTTTTTTGGGGGGGGTTTTTTTTGGGGGGGGGTTTTTTTTTTTTTTTTTTTTTTTGGGGGTTTTTTGGGGGTTTTTTTTTTTTTTTTTTGGGGGGGGGGGGTTTTTGGGGTTTTTTGGGCTAGGGTTTCCCCCCTTTTTTTTTTTTTTTTGGGGGGGGGAAAATTTTTTTGGGGGGGGGGGTTTTTTTTTTTTTTTTTGGTTTTGGGGGGGGGGGGGGTTTTTTGGGAAATTTTTAATTTTTTGGGGGGGGGGGTTTTTGGGTTTTTTTTGGGGGTTTTTTGGGGGGGGGTTTTTTGGGGGGTTTTTGGGGGGGGTGGGCTTTTTCCCCTTTTTTTTTGGGGGGGGGAAAGGGGGTTTTTTTTTTTTTTTTTTTTTTTTTTTCCCCCCCCCTTTTTTTTTAAACCTTTTTTTTTTTAAGGGGGGGGGGGGGGGGTTTTTTTTTTTTTTTTTTTGGGGGGTTTTGGGGGTTTTTTTTCCCCCCCCCCCCCCCCCCCCCCCCCCAAAAAAAAAAAAATTTTTTTTTTTTTTTTTTTTTGGGTTTTTTTTTTTTTGGGGTTGGGGGGTTTTTCCCCTTTTTTTTTTTTTAATTTTTTTTTTTTTTTGGGGTTTTTTTTTTTTTTTTTAAAAAAAAATTTTTTTTTTAAAAATTTTTTTTTTCCCCTTTTTTTAAAAAAATTTTTTTTTTTTTTTCCCCCTTTTTTTTAAAATTTTTTTTTAAAATTTTTTTTTTTTCCCCCCCCCCCCTTTTTTTAAAAAAATTTTTTTTAAAAAAATTTTTTTTTAAAAAAAAAAGGGAATTTAATTTTTTTTAAAAAAATTTTTTAAAAATTTTTTTAAAAATTTTTTTAAAAAATTTTTTTTAAAAATTTTTTAAAAAAAAAAAAAAATTTTTTTAAAAAAATTTAAAAATTTAAAAATTTTAAATTTTTTTTTTTTAAAATTTAAAAAATTTTTAAAAAAAAAAATTTAAAAATTTAAAAATTTTTTTTTTTTTTTTTAAAAAAAATTTTTTTTTTTTTTTAAAAAATTTTTTTTTTTAAAAAAAAAAAAATAAAATTTTAAAAAAAAATTTTTAAAAAATAAAATTTTTTTTTTTAAAAAAAAATAAAAAAATTTTTTTTTTAAAAATTTTTTTTTAAAAATTTTTTTTAAAAAAAAAAATTTTTTTTTTTTAAAAAAAATTTAAAAATTTTTTTTAAATTTAAAAAATTTAAAATTTAAAAAAATTTTTTTTAAAAAAAATTTTTTTAAAAAAATTTTTTTAAAAAAAAAAAAAAATTTTTTGTTAAAAAAAAAAACCAAAAAAAATAAATTTTTTTTTAAAAAAAAAATTTTAAAAAAATTTTTTTTTAAAAAAAGGGGTTTTTAAAAATTTTAATTTGGTTTTTAAATAAAATTTTTTCCCCCAAAAAGGGGGGCCCCTTTAAAAATCCAAAAAAATTTTGGGGGGGTTTTTTTTTGGGGGGAAAAGGTTTTTAAAAAAAAAAAAAAAAAAAACAAAAAAAATTTTTTGGGGGTTTTTTTTTTTTTTAAAAATTTTTGGGGGGGCCCCAAAAAAAAACAAAAATTCCCCCCCCTTTTTTTTTTAAAAATTTTTTTTTTAAAAAAAAAAAAGGGGGAAACCCCCCCCAAAAAAAATTTTTAAAAAATTTTTTTTTGGGGAAAAAACCCAAAAACAAAACCCCCGGGGGGTTTAAAAATTTGGGAAAAAAATTTTAATTTTTTAAAAAAAAAAAATTTTTTAAGGAAAAAAAAATTTAAAAAAAAATTTTTTAAAAATTTTTTTAAATTTAAAAAAACATTTTTTAAAAAAAAAATTTTAAAACCCAAAAGGGTTTTAAAAAAAAATTTTTTAAAAAAAAAAAAATTTCCCCCCAAAAAAAAAACCCCCCTTTTTTTTTTTAAAATTTTTTTAAAAAAAATTTTCCCCCAAAAAAAAAAAAAAATTTAAAACCCCCCAAAAAAATTTTTTTCCCCCCCCTTTTTTCCCCCCCCCTTGGGTTTTAAAATTAAAAAAAAATTTTTAAAAAAACCCCCCCCCAAAAAAATTTAAAAAAAAAAATTTAACCAAAAAAAAAAGGGAAAAAAAAATTTAATAAAAAAAAAAAAAAAAAATTTCCCAAAATTTGGGGCCCCCCCAAAAACCCCCCCCCAAAAAATTTTTCCAAAAAAAAAAAAAAAAACCCCCCCCTTTTTTTTTTAAAAAATTTTTTTTTAAAAAGGGGGGAAAAAAAATTTTTTTAAAAAAAACCCAAATTTTTTTTTGGAAATTTTTAAAAAAAAAAAAACCCCCCCCCCCCCCCCAAAAAAAAAAAATTAAACCCCCAAAAAAAAATTTCCCCCAAAAATTTTCCCAAAAAAAACCCCAAAACCCAAAATTAAAAAAAAACCCCCCCAAAAAAATTTTTTTTTTTAAAAGGGGGGGGGGCCCCCCCCCCCAAAAAAAAACCCAAAAAAACCCCCCCCCTTTTCCCCCCAAAAAAAAAGGTTTTTTAAAAAAAAAAAAAAAAATTTTTTTTCCCCCCAAATTTTTAAAAAAATTTTTTCCCCAAAATTTTTTAAACCCCCCCTTTTTTTTTAAAAGGGGGTTTTTTTCCCCCCAAAAAAATTTTTTTTTAAAAAAAAAGGGGGGGGGGGTTTTTTTTTTTTTACTCCCTTTTTTTTTTTTTTTTTGGGGGGGGGGGGGGGGGGGGGGGGGGGGGGGGAAAAAAAGGGGGGTTTTTTTTTTTTTTTTTCCTTTTTTGGGGGTTTTTTTTGGGGGGGGGGCCCCCCCCCCCCCGGGGGGGGGGGGTTTTTTTTTTGGGGGTTTTTGGGGGGGGGGTTTTCGGGGGGGGTTTTTTTTTTCCCCCTTTTTTTTAAAAAAAATTTTTTTTTTTTTTTTTTTTTTTAAATTTTAAAATTTTTTTTTTTTTTTTTTTTTCCCCCTTTTTTTTTGGGGGGGGGGTTTTTTCCCCCTTTTTTGGGGGTTTTTAAATTAATTTTTTTTAAAAATTTTTTTTTTTTTTTTTTCCCCTTTTTTTTTCCCCCCCCCCCCCTTTTTTTTTTTTTTTCCCTTTTTTTTTTGGGGTTTTTTTTTTGGGTTTTTTTTTTTTTTAAAAATTTTTTTTTTTTTGGGGGGTTTTTTAAAAATTTTTTTTTTTTTTAAAAAAAATTTTTTAAAAAACAAAAAAATGTAAAAAATTTTTAAAAAAAAATTTTAAAAATTTAATTTTAATATTAAAATATTATTTAAAAAATATTTAAAAAAAAATAAATTTCCCCTTTAAAAATTTAAAAATTTAAAAAAAAAATTTTTTTAAAAAAAAAAAAAAAAAAATTATTTTAAAAAAAAATAAATTTAAAAAAACTTTTTTCCTCCCCAAAAAAAAAAATTTTAAATTTTTATTTTTTTTTAAAAAAAAAAGGGGTTTTTTTTTAAAATTTTTTAAAAATAAATTTTTTTTTTAAAAAATTTAAAAAAAAAAAATTTTTAAAATTTTAAAAAAAAAATAAATTTTATAATATTAAAAAAACAAAATTAAAAAAAAAAATTTTAAAAAATTAAATTTATTTTTTAAAAAAAAAAAGAAAATTTAAAAATTTAAAAATTATTTAATTTTTAATTTATTTTAAAAAATAAAAAAATATTATTTATTAAATTTTTAAAAAATAAAAATTAGATTTTTTTAAATTTTAAAATTTAAATTTTTAATAAAATTTTTTAAAATTTTGGTTTTTTAAAAAATTTAAATTTTCCCCTTTTAAAAATTTTTTTAAATTTTTTTAAATTTAAAAATTTTTTTAAAAGAAAAAATTTTGGGAAAAAAAAATTTTTAAAATTTTTTTTTTTTAAATTTTTTTTTTCCCTTTTAAATCATTACAGCATTATATCCTTATTAACCTTAAACTAAGCAGTCTTCTGAACTAACCAAGCTTACGAACAAACTATTACACCATTACGCCACACCTTTATTATCAAAAGCATCACCTCCACGCACGCATACCTCAAGAAGCTAGCCTCATTTTACCTTAAGACCGGCAACGCCCATAAGTCCCTTGACGCGGAAGCTACGATATTCCTCCGAAAGATTAAATGCCACCTGTTCCCAGTAATGTCCGTATTCTCGTTTGCGTCCAATAAAACATCGCTGCCAGTGTCCTGATTTCTCCCTTAACTGAAACATGTCTGTAAACCATGACGTTATACCAAAGTTCCGTGAACTAGAAACCCATTGCGTCTGGTACCGGCTACCCCCCCCCCCCCTCATCTAAACTCAATGCTTCTTAAAACGCTAATCCCACCTCCACCCACCATACGTTATACCCTACTAATACACTCCCTCAGGGTTCCAACCTCGCACAAAAAATATACCGCATGAATGACAGTGTCACTGTCCCCACACACACAACTCTCCCCACCTCTGCACACCGCCTATTTTGCCAACACTCTCCAGACGGTAATATATTGTGGAGAAATTTAAACATTGACTCCCTTACCATTGCCTTCAATCGTTAACCCTTTTAAGGCCCCCATATTATCACTCCACGCATACATGGATATATACCTTACACCTTTGCAACCACCTCCTACCACCCACTTGAGCCATCGTCCTATTCTTGACCCTGCGTGGGTACCGTGATACATTAATAACCTCAAAAATTTCCCTCACACAATCTGGACATCTCTACCCTCAATCCAACGCTCCAAATCCCTTCGAACCCATGCCAAAACCTTATGCCTGCAACCCTACCCTCCCTCAAATAACTCGTGTTTAACATACAATGCCCAACCCAACATCCTTTGATGCAACGAATTAACCCCAGCCCTCCCCGGCATGCCGGATGACACACAACTTCTCTCGATAACCAGGTCACATCCGAACCCCAATATATCGATATACACGCTTCAGCAGGACGCTTCTCATAGCACGGATTCAGATGGATATCATACCTACCAACAATGCACCAGCTTACCACTATACATAAGCACATTCACCACAATAGGCAGCTGATATTACGTCCCAGTCCTCCTGTAGCATCCCGCCAATCTACCAGCAAACCCATATCCACGCTTCTCTTCGATTTCACCTCCCTCGCCTCCTGAAGGTTTCCCATATGATAAACCCACAACCTTAATTTGACACTTCAGGGGCACAGCCTTCTTCCTGTAATAGAGCCCCACCCACGCTATCCCACCACCATCATAAGCATAGACTTTTCCCTATTAACCGTCATCCATGCTGCCCTTCCGAAACGTTCCACAAATTCACCCACTTTCGTAAGTCATGTGACCTCCTAAAAATTTGAACAGTGTATCATCACTTAACCTCGATCCTGGTCCACCGCCACTTTCCATCTCTCTTCACTCTATGTAAAACAATTACAGGCTTCCGTTTTCACGTTCCTTAGGCAAAGACAGCCAAAGACAGTAGTACTCCTTGAGGTTGCTGTCTCCCAACCTAATATATATATATATATATATATATATATTTATTATTTATATTTATTTATATATATATATATATTTTTTATTTATATGGAGCCTCCCGACTTACGATTAGCTACCTCACTCGAACATTTATGTAAGTGATATTTTTGGGGGTCTGATACTGACTAATCTTATTTACAAATATTACCTTAGGGAGCAAATGTCACTCCGGTAAACGGCACTCGAACAGCTTCTGGAACGAATTAACACGTTAGTCGAGGGGCCTTAATATATATATATATATATATATATTATATATATATATATATATATATATTTATATATAATATATATGTATTAGATATTATATTATAATTTATTATCCACAATGGACGATTACCACAAGGCAGGGTCGGTGGCCCGAAATAAAAAATAAAAACTATTCATACTTCATTCACTCAATCACTGTCTTGGCCAGGAAGGGTGCTTTACAATACAGTTTTTTAAACTGCAACATTATACACTCCCATCCTGTCAGAGAGCAGGCACTGTACTTCCCATCCTCCAGGAATCAGTCACAGCCGCCGTTTCCCTGAACCCTTAATAATTGTTACTTTGCTCACACTCCAACAGACTCGTCGAGTATTAAAAACCTTTTGTTCTCCATTCACTCCTATCAAACACGCTCAACGCAGCCTGCTGGAATGATCCAGAGTCCCTTCGCGCTACAAACCTCCTTTTATTACCTTTTCAGGGCCAAGGCCCAAATCGGAGTCACGCAACAGTGTCCATGAATTTTCGCAAAAAAAAATTTGTTATTTTTTCTTATTGAAATCGTGGAGATCTTTTTGTGACAAGGTAATAAAACAAAAAGTACGAAATTTGGTGGATAAATTGACGAAATTTATGCTCTCGCGATTTTTGATGTGGTCAGACGAAATTTACGAATCGGCGATTTTGCCGACTTTGGACTCCCATTTTGCCAATCTACATTTTTCTAATCAACAAATTTAAGCTTTTTCACTAGTATTACTTCTATTCTATCGATTTTGGGCTCAATGATATCGCAAGTCCACTGTTGATCAACTACGCTCAAATAAAGTGATCAGAAATTGTTGAATTGGCCAATTTAACACAAGTTCAAATTTCCATTTTCAAAATAGGGTCCAGAATGAACACATGTAGGAATTCCTGGCACTATCTAACATTGCCTCTGTTTTCAAAAATTAGTTATGTTTTGAGGGCTTTACAGAAATAGATAATTCCATTTTTTTTATTTTTTATTCACATAAGGAAAACTTTTATTCCACACCAGAAAATAGACAGATTTAATGTTATGCAATACTGTAATAATTGTATAAATATCATCACATATTTGTGAATGTTTATTTGACACACCAGCTTGAACGTGTAGTGACGTGTGAGGGTCGTTTGTTTACTTCTTGAATATCGGCATAAATTAACTTTTCCGCTCTTTGAGCTCAGTTTCAAGCCATTTCCAATGCTAAAACACAATCAAAATTCATCTCTATTTCTGTAAAAGTCTTCCATTCTATCACATAGAGGACCAAGAAACGCATATTCAACTATAAATAAACTTACGATAAAAAACACTGCAAATTGCTGTTTTAATCGATAAATCAGGATTTCATTTTTTTTCTCTCATTTATACAGTGGCCTGCGATCTGTTTGATGTGGTGCACAACATGCACACATACACATAGATGTATTCTCTCATACTAGGCCCCAATGTACCACTCACAGTTTATAAAAAAAAAATTTTAAAAAAAAAAAAAAAAAAAAAAAAAAAATTAAAAAAAAAAAAAAAAAAAAAAAAAAAATAAAAAAAAAAAAAAATTTAAAAAAAAAAAAAAAAAAAAAAAAAAAATTTTTTTTTAAAAAAAAAAAAAATTTTTTTTTTTTTTTTAAAAAAAAAAAAAAAAAAAAAAAAATAAAAAAAAATATTAAAAAAAAAAAAAAAAAAAATTTTAATTTTTTTAAAAAAATAAAAAAAAAAAAAAAAAAAAATTAAAAAACCCCTTTTTTAAATTTTAACCTTTTGCAAAACCAACAAAAATTTTTTTTTGTAAAAGCCCATTCAAATGGGGACGGGAAAAAAAATTTAAAATGAAAAAACATGAAATTGTGTTTTATAAAAACGGTTTATTTTTTTTTTAAATTTTTTGGGTAAATTTTTAGGGGGAAAATACAAAATTTTTTTTACCCCCCAACTAAGTTTATCAGAGTGATATTGGGACACGTTTACCTAAAACGTAAAAATTTGAAGGCCCGAAAGGGAACCCCCCTAATTTTGGCCACCCCAAAACCCCCCCCCAAAATATAACCCGGGGGGGGTTTTGGGTTTTTCCCTTTATATGACCCAAACTCTAAAAACCTTTTCAGCCTCTTGGAAAGTTTTGGAAATCAGCAAAAAACCTCTCCTACTTCGGAAATACGTTTTTTCTTGAATTATATTCCACCCCAATTCCTAGACTGAATTCCACGCCCAGCCCTTCTTCCTGTGAAATTCTCCACTTCAAATTAAAAGCATTGTGTAAAATTATACTCGAATCATTCCCTCTTTGCCTCCAAGGAAAATTCTTTCTCAAGGGCTTTGCCCTCACTTTTTCCCCGCATTTATGTTTCACCTCATTTTTCAGACATCCCCGGGCAGTTCACTCCCAATATTCTGAACATTCACTTCATATCTCTTTCCCATCTGATATCTATTTTAAACCCCAATTTTTGTTATCCTAAAACCTTCTTTTCCTGTGTTCACCTTTAATTTTCTTTCACACCTACAAATTTTCCCACCAACCTTGCAAACTTCTTTCAAACTCCAAGGGGACAGTGTCTTAGAAAAGCACCGTGACAATCCACTTTGGTTTGATTCTTTATTTTTAAATCCCCCCTCTCCAAACCCCATTTACTTCTTTCAAACCCCCCATAAAAATTATTAAAAACCAGGTGCATACCAATCCTTTTCAAGGCTTTTCTTTTACGGGAAAAAATTTCCCCTTTTTCTACCAACTTTGGCCCCATTTC
>NW_026508479.1:0-14908 GCF_026875155.1 Cherax quadricarinatus
TTTTATTTGTCGGTATCATGTCTCCCCTGACCCCCTCCTGTCCTCAGTGTCGTAAGGCCGATTTCCTTTAATTTTCTCATAGGACATTCCCTTAGCTCTGGGAACTAACCTTGTCGCAAACTTTGTACTTTCTCTAGTTTCTTGACGGGCTTTATCCAAGTGCGGGTTCAAACAGGTGCTGCATACTTCCTGTAAGTTGGGCCTGACATACACGGTGTACGGGTCTTGAATGATTCCTTACTAAGGTATCGGAATGCTGTTCTCGGTTTGCCAGGCGCCCATCTGCGCAGCAGTTATCTGATTGATTGTTGTGTTCCGGGTGTATGCTCGGTGTTGAGATACTCACCCCAAGGATCTTTCCTCCTTGAGTGAGGTTTGCAGTTTTTGGCCACTAGCCTGTGTTTTTTAAAACTCTGTCTGTGGTTTCTGTGCCCTTCCCCTATCTTCATGAACTGACATTTGGCAGGAATTAAATTCGAGAAGCCATTATGCTGGACCAAGTGTTCCAGTCTGTCAGGTCTCTTGAAGTCCTGCCTGTTCCTCATCAGATTTAATTCTCTCATTAACTTCTCAGCATCTGCAAACAGGGGACATTCTGAGTCTAACCCTTCCGTCATGTCGTTCACATATACCAAAAATAGCACTGGTCCTTGGAACCGACCCCTGTGGGACCCCGCCTCGTCACAGGGTGCCCACTGATGATTACATCATTACGTACCATGACTCTTTGTTCCACTCCCTGTCAGGTATTCTCTGATCCTTTGCAGTGCCCTTCCTGTTATATGGCCTGTTGCTCTAGCTTCTGCACTAATCTCTTGTGAGGAACTGTGTAAAAGGCCCTTCTTGCAGTCCAAGAAGATGCATTCAACCCACCCCTCTCTCTCGTGTCTTACTTCTGTTATTTTATCATAAAACTCCAGAAGGTTTGTGACACGGGATTTGCCTTCCGTGAATCCGTGCTGGTTGGCATTTATACTCTTGTTCCGTTCCAGGTGCTCCACCACTTCTCCTCCTGATAATCTTTCTCCATATTTTTGCTATATACACGTCAAATGGGACCACAGGTCTATAGTTTAGTGCCTCTTTTCTGTCTCCTTTTTTAAAAATGGGAACTACATTTGCCGTCTTGAACGTGTTGAAGATTGTGGTAAGTGGCACGCACAACATATCTGCTCCCTCTCTAAGGACCCACGGGGAGATGGTGTCCGGTCCATTGCCTTTGAGGTTTCGTTTGTCCCTTAGCAGTTTCTTCCACCTCTCCTCATCTGTATGTATGTCGTCCAACGCTAGTGGTGTATTCCTTGCTGGGTCCCCATCTGGTCTGTCCCCCCAGAGTCCTTCCTGTCTCTACTGTAAATACTTCCTTAAATCTCGTGTTGAGCTCCTCACATACCTCTTCATCGTTTCTTGTGAGTTCTCCACCTTTTTCCTCAGCCTTATCACCTGGTTCCTTGGACTGTTGTCTTCCTCCTAATGTAAATACCCCCCCCCCCCCCCCCCCCCCCCCCCCCCCCCCCCCCAGTCCCCCCCCCCCCCCCCCCCCCCCCCCCCCCCCCCCCCCCCCCCCCCCCCCCCCCCCCCCCCCCTTATTTTCCCCCTATCCCCCTTATGGCTATAACAGCAGTTTCGGGGCGATTTGACTTCGATGCTTATGTCGTTTTCATTACTGTCGTGGGCCCCCTCCCTCATTTCCCCTATTGGTAGTAGTGGTGGTAGTAGTGTGTTTGTAGCGATGTGTGGTGCGTAACATGTATGTTATATATGTGTGTGGTAGTAGAGTGTGTTTGTAGTGATTGTGTATGTATTATACACATGTATGTATTAAGTGTGTTGTAGTAGTGTGTTTGTAGTGGTGTGTATGTTACACATGTATGTATATATGTGTGTTGGTAGTAGTGTGTTTGTAGTGGTGTGTATGTAGTAAACATTGTATGTATATATGTGTGTTAGTAGTGATTGTATATGGGTACAAGGTATGTTATATATGGTGTGTTTGTAGTGATGTTTATGTTGTACACATGTATGTATATATGGTTTGTTTGTAGTGATGTATATGTGTACACATGTATGTATATATGTGTGTTTGTAGTGATGTATATGTGTACACATGTTTGTATATATGTGTGTTTGTGTTAGTGATGTATTATGTGATACCATGTAATGTAATAGATGTGTGTTTGTAGTGTTGTTATGTTAGATGAAAGGGGAAAAGTAAACATGCAAAAAAACGTGTATGACTCTACATAATAAATTCAGAGTAAAGAAGAGCACAGGTTCCGTGGTACAGCTGTCAGCTTGGATGTCTTTGCTGTCTGCACAGTTCCGTGGTACAAGCTGTCAGTTGCTTGGACTCTGCTGTCAGCACGTTCCGTGGTACAGTGTCAGCTTGACTGTACGCTGCTGTCAGTCTGGCTTGATTACATGCTATCAGACTGGCTGACTCTGCTGTCGCTCAGTTCCGTGGTACAGCTGTCACATCTTTAAATATTCACAAGTTACACCAAACAATGTTCTTAAAATATTACTGTAAACCAAATTTTTTTGTCTTATATATTCTGAATATTGTTAAGCAAATACCTATCTAAATTTCCCATATATTGTTCTCTGCTTACATTGTTTAATATGTGGACGAGTAATGTATGTCTAATGAGAATGTGTACACATGTATGTGTAACATACGTGTTTCGTGGGGATGGGCTTTGGAGTGTATGTTTGTGTGTTGTTATGTGTGTGATCTCAGACATATTATAGTGTTAAGAGATAACTGTGTACATTGTTGGTGTGGTTATTTGTAGTACATGGGATTGTGTATGTTGTGATTTTTTATGCATGCAAGGGTGTATGTATAATGATGTGGGAGTAAGGTGAATGTGTTTAAACGTATAAATATTTGTGAAAATACTCTATATTTGTGGATGCAAACAAGTTTCTGCGGCTTGTTAGGCTATCAGTGCCAAAATGTAAAGACGGATTAAATTAACAAAATGAAACAGTGTAATATTTAAGACAGGTTATGATGGTGGAGGGACAATTAACACAATAGGAAATTCATCTGCAATAATAAAACACTACAAATACTTTTAGAAGGATAGTAAGTAAAAAACAACTGTGCTTAGTTATATTTTTCTTAGTGTAACATAAAAGGATTTCCAAAATTTACGTTTATTAGCCTCTCGGATGGTGGGGACGGCGGACGGAACTGTGAGGCAGCTTGGTGGCGTCTAGCTGAAACCTACGGGTCCAGGCTGTCTTGGTGGGTTGTAATTACTGGACGCAGATTTTCTTTGTGTGTCACCTCCAGTAATTCCACCACCTGGACGTCTCTACCGTATTTAGACAGCTAGACAAAGACCAAGTTTCCATGCAGCGAGGTCACGGAAGGTGGCAACCGTGACTCTGGGGAAGTGGGGGAAGGGAGTCCACCTGAGGTGACACTAGTGGACTCCTGAGACACTGTTAATCCGGGGAACGAAGGCCACCGCTGACTCTGGGGAAGTGAGGAGGGAGTCCACTCAGGAGACACAAGTGGACTCCTGGAGACACTGATCCGGGGAAGGCACCGTGACTCGGGGGAAGGGGGAAGGGGAGAGTCCACTCAGGTGACACAAGTGGACCCTGGAGCACTGATCCGGGGAAAGGCACCCCGCCTGAGGGAATGGGGAAGGAAGACAATCGGGAGCGCGCGGATGGATTCTGGATAACATGAAAACTTGAGGAAGGTTGTGTGTTGAGGCTTGACCTGGGTAAGTGGGGAGGTAGGGGAGACATCCGGAGAGGCGAGCGGATGGATTCCTGGATACATGAACCTGATGGAAGGCAAGAATACATGCAGTTGAGGCTGACCTTGGGTAAGTGGGGAAGGGAAGATATCCGGCGGTAGACGGAAGGATTCCTGGATACATGATCCTGGGAATGGCAAGAATACCGCTGACCTTGGGTAAGTGGGGAAGGGAGTTCACCTGAGGTGACATAAGTGGATTCCTGGAGACACTGATCCGGGGAAGGCACCGCCGACCTTAGGGAAATGGGGAAGGGAAGACATCCGGAGCGAGCGGATGGATTCCTGGATACATGAACTTGAGGAAGGTTGTTGTTGAGGCTGACCTTGGGTAAGTGGGGAAGGGGAGACATCCGGAGCGAGCGGATGGATTCCTGGATACATGAACCTGAGAAGGCAAGAATACATGCAGTTGAGGCTGACCTTGGGTAAGTGGGGAAGGGAAGATATCCGGCGGTAGACGGAAGGATTCCTGGTACATGAATCCTGGGAATGGCAGAATACCGCTGACCTTGGGGAAGTGGGAAAGGGAGTCCACTTCGCGTGAATAAGTGGACTCCTGGAGACACTGATCCGCGAAGACCGCCGACCTTAGGGAAATGGGGAAGGAAAGACCATGACGGAGCGAGCGGAGGATTCCTTGGATACATGAACTTGAGGAAGGTTGTTGTGAGGCTAACCTGGGTAGTGGGGAAAGGGGAGACATCCGGAGTGCGAGCGGATGGATTCCTGGTTCATGAACCTGGAGAAGGCCAAGAATACATGCAGTTGAGGCTTGACCTTGGGTAAGTGGGGAGGGAAGGATATCCGGCAGGTCGACGGAGGATTCTCGTTCTGGATTACATGATCCTGCTGGACGGCAAGATACCGCGCTGACCTTGGGGAAGTCGGGGAAGGGAGTCACCTGAGGTGACATAAGTGGGATTCTGGAGACACTGATCCTGGGAAGGCACCGCCGACCTTAGGGAAATGGGAAGGGAAAGACATCCGGACGAGGGATGGATTATGGAGGACAGAACTTGATGAATGTTGTCGTTGAGGCTCTGACCTTAGGTAAGTGGGGGGAGGAAGGGGAGCATCCGGAGCGGAGCGGATGGATCCTGGATACATGACTTAGCAGGCAAGAAACGTGCAGTGTGGCTGACCCTTGGGTAGTGGGGAAGGGAAGATATCCGGCGGTAGACGGGAAGGATTCCTGGATTACATGAACCTGGGGACAGCATGAAACAGGTTTGTGAGGCTGACCTTAGGGAAGTGAGAAGGGAAAAACATCTGGAGGGCAGGAAGTGATGGATTCCTGGAACATGAACCTGGGGGATGGCTGAGGCTGGAAGGCAGGAGAAGAGAGAAGAGAGGCGAGGGCTTGACTTAGGGAAATGAGGAAGGGGAGACTCCGGGGCCCCCACAGATGGATTCTGTACACATGAACTGGGGAAACGCGAGGGGGGGGGGACCTTAAAGGACGAAACACTGGCCTCCACGTGCAAGGTTCTGGTAACTCAGAGATAATTGTGGCTGACAGTGGTCGCAAATATATTTACCTGGAGTTTACCTGGAGGAGTTCCGGGGGTCAACGCCCCGCGGCCCGGTCTGAGACCAGGCTCCTGGTGGATCAGAGCCTGATCAACCGGCTGCTTGCTGCTGGCTGCACGCAATACCAACATAGATCCACCAGCCCGGCTGATCCAGAACTGACTTAGGTGCTGTCCAGTGCCAGCTTGAAGACTGCAGGGCTCTGTTGGTAATCCCCCTTATGTGTGATGTGGAGGCAGTTGAACAGTCTCGGGCACCTGACACTTATTGTAGGGTCTCTTAAACGTGCTAGGACACCCTTGCTTTTCATTGGGGGGATGGTGCATCGTTGCCAAGTCTTTTGCTTTCGTAATGAGTGATTTCGTGTGCAATTCTGTACTAGTCCCATATAGGATTTTCCAGGTGTATATATAATCATGTATCTCTCCTCCTGGTTCCGGGAATTTACAGGTTTAGGAACCTCAAGCGCTCCCCAATAATGTAGGTGTTTTATCTCCTTTATGCGCGCCGTGAAAGGTTCTCTGTAATTTTCTAGGACGGGAATTTCTCTGCTTGAAAGGTGCTGTTAGTGTGCAGCAATATTCAGCCTAGATTAGAAAACAATGACTGAAGAGTGTCATATGGGCTTGGCCTCCCTAGTTTGAAGGTCTTTAAAATCCCTTTATTTTTAAGGTCTTGGGAAACATGCTCCAAGTGGAGGTCAAAAGAATCCCGGTGAAGTGGTGAAATTTTTTTTTTAAAATTTGTTTTGTTCTGATTGAAGATTTAATTTCCTCTGTTTACCATATCTAGTAATTAAATTATTTACTTAATTATTGTTTTTTGCAGCCCTAAGATTGTTGATTCTGGAGTTTTTCTAAGAACAGCCTCATGCAGATTCGGTGGTGTTATGCAAAGCAACCTGTCTGTGCTGACCATTTGTCTAGGATAAGGTGAAAGTGGTAGCATTACTCTCCTTGTCCCTGAGCTAGCATCCGAGTGTACTTCCACTTCTAACCTCCCTGACACTAGTCGTGTGTTAGTCCCACTCCAGCCTCCCTGACGACCGTGACTGTTATTTTCCACTCCAGCTCCCTTTCAGAGCATCCGTGGTCACCCACTTCCAGGCCTTCCCGACAAGTCTGTATATATTCCCACTGCATTCTTTTTGTCTTCTAGCATTGTGGTTGTATTCCACTCCAGCCCAGACAGTAGCATCGTGGTATTAATCCCATCCACCTCCGCTGGACATGATGGTTGATGTTTATCCTCTCACCTTAGGACCCTTCAAGATTTATGTATGGGATTTCACTCCAGCCTCCCGAAGTCATCCGTGTTGTTATTTCCCACTCCACTCTGACAGTAGGGTAGTTGTGTTTTTCAACGTCGCCTCCCTGACAGTGCCTTCTAGGATGAAGGCTGGATTAGGGCCTACTCCAGCTCCTTGATAGCACAGAGTTTATTCCCATCCCGGCCCCGTGACTAGAGCATTGGGATGTTTATTCCCTGCTCCAGCTCCTGGACAGTAACATGGTGATGTTTTCTTACTTCAGCCTCCCTCATAGCATCGGTATTTCCACTTCACTCTCGACGTAGCTGGTGTATCCGCTCCAACCTCCCCGAGTAGCTGGGATTTTTCCCACTCATCCTCTGACTGTAACACTGGTTTGTTATTGCACCCACTACCTGACAGTAGTTCGTTTGTGTTTGCCAGGAGCAGATCTTTGCAGTTTCTTCGATTTATTTCGCTTTAGTTCTCCCCGATTCTGCTCCTAAGTCTTTTAGCTATTGATGCTGTTTTATGACCAGTGTCCCTCGCATTTCAGATATATGGTTTTACCTTTTATCTCCTCGGTTGTTTAAAGGAGCCCTCGTCCTCTGTTTATTCCCTCCTTTTCCCTTTAGTAATTGGTTGGGGTTTTTCCCCCCTCCGTCGGGGGTTGGGTTTGGGGGTGTTATTCCCCTCCACCCCCCACGGGGTTGGGTTTTTTCCCACCCAGTTAAGAGGATTGGTGTTTTCCCCTCCACCTCCCTTTCCGGGGCTCCGGGGTTTACCCAATAGTCCCACGGATTGGTTTTTTTTATTTGCCCCGACATAATTTGTGGTTTTTTTCAAACCCCCCGCAGTACTCTTTTTTATTATTATTTTGCGGGTAAACTGGTGGTGTTATTCCCACTCCCCTTTAAAAAGACATTTTTTATTCCCATTTAGGGCCCCCTTTAAAAGAGGGTTTTCCCACTATTTTTCCGAAAAAGTGGTTTTTTTCCCCCTTCCGCCCCTTTAGGATTCTGGATACATGATCCTGCGGGACGGCAAAGATTACGATGACCTTGAGGGATGTGGGGAAGGGAGGTACACCTGAGGGTGACATAAGTGATTCCCGGAGACAATGATCCGGGAAGGGCACCGCCGACCTTAGGGAAATGGGGAAGGGTATAGACATCCGGAGCGAGCGGATGGATTCCATGGATCATAAACTGAGGAAGGTTTGTTGGGGGTTTGAGGCTGACCTTGGGTTTTAAGTGGGGAAGGGGATGACATCCGGAGCGAGCGGATGGATTCCTGGATCATGAACCTGAGCAAGGCAAGAATACATGCAGTTGAGGCTGACCTTGGGGTAAATTGGGGAAGGGAAGATATCCGGGCGGTAGGACGGAAGAATTCCTGGATACATGATCCTGGGAATGGAACGAATACGCCTGGACCTTGGGGGAAGTGGGAAAGGGAGTCACTCAGGTGAACATAAGTGGACTCATGGAGAAAATGATCCCAGGGAAGCATCGCCGACCTTTGGGAAATGGGGGAAGGGGATGACATCCGGAGCGAGCGGATGGATTCCTGGTTACATGAACTTGAGGAAGGTTTTGTTGAGGGCTGACTTGGTAAGTGGGAAGGGGGAGACATCCGGAGCGAGCGGATGGATTCCTGGATACATGAACTGAGCAAGGGGTACACGAATACATGCAGGTTGTAGATGACCTTGTGGAAGAGGGGAAGGAAAGATATCCGGCGGTAGACGGAAGGTTTCCTGGATACATGATGCTGGGAATGGCAAGAATACCGACTGACCTTGGGAAGTGGGAAACGGAGTCCACTCAGGTGACAATATGTGGACTTCCCTGGAGACACTGAATCCGGGGAAGGCACGCCGACCTTAGGGAATTGGGAAGGGAAAAGACATCCGGAGCGAAGCGGATGGATTCATGCGATACATGAACTTGAGGAGTAGTTGCTGTTGAGGTGACCTGGGTAAGTGGGGATGGGGAGCATCCGGAGCGAGCGGATGGATTCCTGGATCACATGAACTGGAGCAAGGCAAGAAATACATGCAGTTGAGGGCGAACCTTGGGTAAGTGGGAAGGTGAAGCTATCGGCGGTAGACGGAAGGATTCCTGGATTCATGAAACCTGGGGCGATGGGCAAGAATACATTGCCAGTTGAGGCCTGTGACCTTGGGTATGTGGGAAGGGGAAGACATCTGGGAGCGAACGATGGATCCCTGGATACATTGAACCCTTGGCAAGGCAAGAATAAATGCAGTTGAGGCTGCACCTTGGGTAAGTAGGGAAGGGGAGTTATCCGGCGGTAGACGGAAGGATTCCTGGATACATGAACCTGGGGATGGCAAGAATACTTGCAGTTGAGGTGACCTTGGGTAAGTAGGGAAGGGAGAGTGAAGTATCGGCCCGCGGTTAGACGGAAGGATTACCTGGATACTATGAACCTGGGGACAGCAAGAAACAGGTTGGTTGGTTGCACTTAGGGAACAGTGAGGAAGGGAAAACATCCGGAGGCAGGACAGATGGATTCCTGGATACATGAACATGGGAAAGGTGAGGTGGAAAGGCAGAGAGAGAAAAGAGAGGCGGGCGGACCTTAAGTGTATTGAGGGAAGGGGGAGACATCCGGGGGCCACACGATGAAATTCTGGACACAATGAACCTGGGGAGGCGAGGGGGGGCGGACCATTTAAAGAAGAACCACTGGCCTCACGTGGCAAGGTCTGGTAACTCAGTGATAAACTCTGAGGCGGACAGTGGTCGCAAATATATTATTATTCATCTATAATATATTATTTATTATTATTATTATTATTATTATTATTTATTATTATTAGTATTATTATTACTATATTATTTTTATTATTATATTATTATATCTATGTTATTATTATTTTTGTTATTATTATTAATTATTATTGTATTATTCATGATTTTGGACTGCAAAAAGCGTCATCCAGCCTCCGGACAGTAGCTCCGGTGGTGTTATTCCCACTCCAGGCCTCCCTGAAGTGCATCGGTGGTGTTATTCCCAATCCGAGCCTCCACTGACAGTAGCTTTGGTGGTGTTTTTCCCACTCCAGCCTCCCTGACCAGTGCTTCGGTGGTGTTTTCCCACTTCCAGCTCCTATGACAGTTGCATGGTGGTGTTATTCCCACTCCAGCCTCCCTGACAAGTAGCATGGTGGTGTTATTCCCACTCAGCCTCACCATGCAGTAGCATCGGTGGTGTTATTCCAACTCCAGCCCCCTGACAGTGCTTCGGTGGTGTTTCCCACTCCAGCTCCCTGGACTGTAGCAGTCGGTGGTGGTGTTATTCCCACTCCAGCCATCCCTGACAGTATAGCCATGGTGGTGTTCATTCCCACTCCAGCCTCCCTGTCAGTTAGCCATGGTGGTTGTATTCCCACCCAGCCTCCCGGACAGTAGCATCGGTGGGGTGTTATTCCCACTCCAGCCTTCTGACAGTAACCATGATGGGTTATTCCCCTCCAGCCTCCATGACGTAGCCATGGTGGTGTAATTCCCACTTCCAGCCTCCTGACAGTCATAGCCATGGTGGTGTTATCCACTCCAGTCCTCCTGACAGTAGTTCATGGTGGTGATTTATTCCCCACTCCATCCTCTGACAGTAGGCCCATGGTGGTGTTATCCCACTCCAGCCTCCCTGAAGAGCCAATTGATGGTGTATTCCCACTTCCCTGCATTCCATGACAGTAGCCATGGTGGTGTTTATTCCCACTCAAGCATCCCTGACAGTAACCAATGGTGGGGGTTATTACATCTTCGGGGAATAAACAGTAAGTGGCATCTCGCTGGTGCCACCCCACGTTATCATAATATGCAAAAAAATCCACAAAATGGAAATACTTTCATCATCATTCAACACTTTCACCTCACTCACACATAATCTCTGTCTTTGCAGAGGCGCTCAGACACATACAGTTTAGAAGCATATATGAAGTTAATATTAGATACTCTTCCAAACTGCCAATATCCAATATCCGAAAATGGTAGTGAAATTGTCTGTTAACAAGACCTCATGTAAAAATGAGTCATTTCTTATATTTTCTTGTGCATTTAAGATATATTTTTTTCCATTTATGTTAATGTAAAAACTCAATAACTTTGTTCTAAAAGGAACCTTAGAAACACTACCTAACTTTAATTTATTTTAATTTGATTTAGCCTAATTTAACTAAAAATGTTTTAGAAAAGTTTTTCAATACTTTAATAATAAACCAAACACAATGAAATACATTTTTACCATTAGGTTCAGATTGATTTTTGCGAAATTATTGCAAACACAAACTTCACTTGTTGTATGTGTAGTATGCTGTTATTGGATAGTACTGTACTTTTTCTTTTGTTCACCTATTAAACGACCCAGGAGTCCCAAAGGCCTGTTATCCTGTGAGTAAAGGCTCACAGCGAATAAAAACACAACAGAAAAGCTTTTGACTTTGCATTATTCCTTCACCAATTTAAGAACTGGTTGTCACAACACAGTCGTACTGGGCAGGTTGTGATCTACACACAGTCGGACGGCCAGGGTTGTGACTACACACAGTCGTACTGGCCAGGTATGGGACAACACACTGTCGTACTGGCCAGGTTGTGACAACACAACAATAGTATGGCCTGGGTGTTGACTACACACCAGTCGTATGGCCAGGTTGTGACAACACACAGTCATAACTGGCCAGGGTTGTGACAACACACAGTCGTAATGGCAGGTTGTGACAACACACAGTCGTCTGGCCAGGTTGTTGTGTCATACACCACAGTCGTCTGGGCAAGTTGTGACACCACAGTCGCACTGGCCAGGTTGTGCAACACGCATTCGTAAGGCAAGCTTTTTGTTGGCTACTCACAGTCGTACTGGCCAGGTTTGTAGCAAAACTCAGTCGTATGGACCAGGTTTTTGACAACACTCTGGTCGTACTTTCCAGTTGTGCCCAACACAGTCGTCTACTGACAGGTTGTGTGGCAATTAACAGTCGTACTGTCCAGGTTGTGACAACACACAGTCGTATGGCAAGGTTGTGGCAACACACAGTCGTTACTGGCCAGGTTGTGAAAACACTCAGTCGTGCTGGCACAGGTTGTGACACCACAAGTTGTACTGGACGCAGGTTGGGACAACGCACAGTCGTAATGAGCAGGTTGTGACAACCACAGTCGTACTGGTCAGGTTGTGACAACGCACGTCGTACTAGAGCAGGTTGGTAGTCAACACAGTCGCATACTGGCCAGGACAGTTTACATGTATGGACACCCATTTTGCAATTGGAATAAGTCACTTGCCTGACTTGTCTGGGTTATCTAGGTAATTTACACTATGTATGATATTTGTACTTGTGTGTACTGTGCCTATATAATTTTTACTTACCTAAACGTTTTTGTATAACTTTATAATATATTAGAGTTAAGATAAGAAAATATTTCATTTGGATTTTTAACCCCGGAGGGTTAGCCACCCAGGATAACCCAGGAAAGTCAGTGCATATCGAGGAACTGCTAAACTTATTTCCATTGGGAGTAATCAATTCTTGTCCCCAGGATGCCACCCACACCAGTCGACTAAACTCCCAGGTACTAATTGCTGCTAGGTGATCACGACAACAGGTGTAAGGAAATGCATCGAAATGTTTCTACCCCGCAGGAATCAAACCCGAGGCCCTGTGGTGTATGTGACGCGAGTCTTAGGATGCGTCGCTAGCTATGGGTGTTTTATATTTACTTTTTTTGACAAATTTGTGTTTTTTCCAAATACACACCCAGTAGTAACACATATTGCAACAAAATATAATTTATTTTCTCCATGGGAAAGGAACAGAATTCTTCCTCCGTAAGCCATGCATGTTATATGAGACTCGACTAAAATGCCAGGAGCGAGGGGCTAATAACCTCTTCTCTGTAATACATTACTAAAGTTAAAAAAAGAGAAACTTTTTTATTTATGAGCCACCCTGCTGTGGTGGGTTACAGCAGTCTGTTGAAAAAAGAAAAAGACATTCACTTTTCTATCTTTCTTACTTTCTTCTACACTCTCTTCCTTTCAGTTAACACTAAATATGGTCATAAGAAAAGGAAAACTTGCCCATGTTCAGTAAAAGTTCAATTTTAATACAAGTAAAACTACTTACTTCATGTTCAGTCTAAATTTCACTGAGCAATATGCTGAATTCACCTTAAAATATATTAAATTACTCTTTACAGTGAGACAAATTATAGATTTTGTACTGAATAGTTGCAAGTACAACTGTATATGTATGTGTTATTAGATTACTAAGGTACACGTGACAATGTATAGTACACTGTTCTAAAACAACCTAAAGGTTTATAAACCAACAAAATTTATACAGCATTTTAAACCATGAGTGTGCTGGGGATTCATGATTAACCTTTTGACTGTTTCGATCGAATACTATATACGTTATACGAGCCAATGTGTTTGACGTACTAATACGCCAAAATTCTAGTGGCTTCAAATCAAGCAGGAAAAAGCTGGTAGACCCACATGTGAGAGAATGGGTCTTCATGGTCAGTGTGCACAGTATAAAAAAAAATCAGGGAGCCAGTGGTGCATTGTAGTATTATTCTGCAGCAGTATTCTGAATCAATGGACCAAGTCCACGGATTCCAAACTTTGTCCATTTATCTTAAAATCATGAAAAATACATTTCATAACTTGGAATCTATGGACAACTGGCAATAACGTACACTCCTCCCATCCCTATTAGACAATTAATTCAAGGTTCACTGTACTGAAAATCTGTTAGTCTGAACCCATAAGTGTCATACATTGCATGGAGAATGAGAGGTAATCAAGTTTACACCAGAAAATACAGTACCAGTATGTGCATTAAATTCCTTGGATCAAGTCCTTCTCTACCATTAAGACACCCCCATGGAAGAGAGAAACAAAGTAAAATATGCTTTCAATATTCAAATACCCATACCTTACCACTATATAAAAATACAATACTGTTTCATTTACCATAATATATTTTGCAGTTACATTAAGCAGTTCAAACACAGAAACACTGGAGGGATTTGGATGTGTTTCAAGTATGGTATAGATTAGTCAATTCTAAGACTTAACTCTTATGAGTTTTGCTGTATTTTTCGTAGTTTTTTTCGGTATTTTTTTAATGTAAGGCCAAACAGTCATTATTCCGACTTATGAGCAACTGAAAACCACTTGCTCCCATGTCTGGAACTACACAGCTTCACATCTCATCTCACTCCCCTTGGGAACTGAGATGAGATCTCATCTCACCTCCCCTTGGGAAGTGAGATGTATGCATTTGGAAGGCACTTCATATATGAAATGAGATGTATGCCTTGGGAAGGAATAAAAATGATCTGATTTGTTACATGAGGATGATAATGAGTTTCGCTATTAGTTATTTCTGCATCTAGACTGGGCTCTGGAGCCTTTCCACATGTGGGTCAATAATATAAATAGTAAATGAAAAATACATCTTTACTAATATAATTATACTGATTTCACAAGTACTTTTGCTGTTAGCTTGTACTACATGGTAGGTTATATAGTCGTTGCAGTAACTAGTGAACTCTCCTCTGGTAGGTTATATAGTCGTTGCAGTAACTAGTGAACTCTCCTCTGGTAAGGTTATATAGTCGTTGCAGTAACTACTGAACTCTCCTCTGGTAGGTTATATAGTCGTTGCAGTAACTAGTGAACTCTCCTCTGGTAGGTTATATAGTCGTTGCAGTAACTAGTGAACTCTCCTCTGGTAGGTTATATAGTCGTAGCAGTAACTACTGAACTCTCCTCTGGTAGGTTATATAGTCGTTGCAGTAACTAGTGAACTCTCCTTGGTAGGTTATATAGTCGTTGCAGTAACTACTGAACTCTCCTCTGGTATGGTTATATAGTCGTTGCAGTAACTAGGTGAACTCCCTCTGGTAGGTTATATAGTCGTTGCCAGTAACTTTCTGAACTCTCCTCTGGTAGGTTATATAGTCGTTGCAGTAACTACTGAACTCTCCTCTGGTAGGTTATATAAATCGTTGCAGTAACTAGTGAACTTCCTCTGGTAGGTTATATAGTCGTTGCGGTAACTACTGGAACTCTCCCTGTAGGTTATATAGTCGTAGCAGTAAAATACTGAACTCTCCCCTGTGGTTATTATCGTTGCAGTAAAAATAGTGAACTTCCCTCTGGGAGGGGTTTTATACGTAGCATAACCTTTGACTCTCCCTGGTAGGGTTTTTGTCGTTGCAGTAACTTTAACTCCCTTGGAGGTTATATAGTCGTTGCAGTAACTTGAAAATCTCTCGGTGGTTTTAAAGTCGTTGCTAACT
>NW_026508480.1:0-14667 GCF_026875155.1 Cherax quadricarinatus
AACCCCCCCACCATATCTACCACCACCACCACCACCATCCACCACCACCACCATCCCCACCACCACCATCACCACCACCACCATCACCACCACCACACCAACATCACCACCCCCATCACCACCATCACCACCACCATCAATACCATCACCACCACCACCACCACCACCACCACCACCATCAACACCACCATCATCACCACCTCCACCATCACCACCACCATCACATCACCAACCACCACCACATCACCACCATCACCACCTTCACCACCACAGTCACCACCACGATCACCACCACCATCACCACCAGCACAACCACCACCTCCACCATCAATACCATCACCACCACCACCACCACCCTCCTCTATCACCACCTCCACCATCACCACCTCCACCATCACCACCACCACCATCACCACCACCACCATCACCACCACCCCCATCACCACCATCACACCTTCGTTATCACCACCACCACCACCACCACCACCACCACCACCACAACCACCACCATCACCATCATCACCACCACCACCACCACCATCACCACAACCATCACCACCACCACCATCATTACCACTATCACCATCACCACCACCACCACTACCCCCACCATCACCATCACTACCACCACTATCTCCATCACCACTACCACGACCACCACCATCACCATCACTACCACCACTATCTCTACCACCACCACCACCACCACCACCATCACCACTATCACCCCCAACACCATCACCTCTATCACCACCACCACCACCACCACCACCACAACTATCTCCACCATCACCACCGTCACCAAAACCACCATCACCACCACCTCAATACCATCACCACCATCAATACAATCACCCCCACCACCATTACAACCAACACCACCACCACACCACCACCACCACCACCACCATTACCACCAACACCACCACCACCACCACCATCACCACCCACGACCACCACCATCATCATCACCACCACCACCATCATCACCATCACCATCATCACCACCTCCACCACCACCACCACCATCACCACCACATTACCACCACCACCACCACTACTACCACCACCATCACCACCACCACCACCATCTCTACCACACCATCACCATCACCACTACCACCATCACCATCAACACCATCACTATCACCATCACCACCACCACCACCACCACCACCACCACCACCACAACAACAACTATCACCACCATCTCTACCACCACCATCACCATCACCACTACCACCACCATCACTATCACCACCACCACCACCACCATCACCACCATCATCATCACCATCATCACCACCAACACCATCACCACCATCACCACCACCACCCCCACCACCAACACCACCACCCCCACCACCACTTCCATCACCACCACCACCATCACCATCACCACCACCACCATCACCACCATCACCACCACCATCACCATCAACACCACCATCACCACCACCACCACCACCACCACCACCACCACCACCACCACCACCACCATCACCACCACCAACACCGCCATCACCACCACCACCATCACCACCACCACCATCAACAAACACCACCACCACCACATCACAACCATCAAAAGCATCACAAGCATCACCACCTCCATCACCGCCACCATCACCACCACCATCACCACCACCACCATCACCACCACACTGCACCACCATCACCACTTTCCACCATCACCATCACCACCTTCACCATCACCACCACCGTCACCACCACCACCCACCACCACCGTCACTGACCAATCACCACCATACCACCATCACCACCACCATCACCATTACCACTATCACGCATCACCAACAACCCACCACCATCACCATCACTAACCACCACCATCTCCATCACCACTACCACCTCCATCAAACCATCACGCATCAACACCATCACCACCATCACCACCTCACCACCACCACCCCCCAACCACCACCACCACCACCACCACGAGCAACCACCACCAACACACCACCACCATCACCACCACCACCACTATCAACATCACCATCACCACCGCCACCACCACCACCACCACCATCACCACTATCACCACCACCACCATCACCACCACCACCACCACCACCACGACCAGCACCACCACCACCACCACAACCATCACCACCATCACCACCATCACCACCTCACCACCATCACCACCATCACCACCACCTTCAATTCCATTCCACCATCAATACCATCACCACCACCACCATCACCACCACCACCACAACCACCACCACCACAACCAACCACCACCACAACCACCACCACAACCACCACCACCACCACCACCAGCATCACCTCTACTACCACCATCACCACCACCACCACCACTATCACCACCACAAACCATCACCACTATCACCTCCACCACCACCACCACCATCACCGCAACCACCACCACCACAACCACCACCATCACCACTATCAATACCGTCACAAACCACCACCACAATCACCACCATTACCACCATCACCACCACCATCACCACCACCACCACCATTACCACCACCACCACCATCACCACTATCACCACCATCAATAATCACCACCATCAATATCACCACCATCACCACCACCACCATCATCATCACCACCACCTCGACCACCACCACCACCACCATCACCACCACCACCAACATCTCCACCACCATCACCACATCCGCCACCACCACCATCACCACCACCACCACCATCACAAAGACCACCACCAGCAACACCACCATCAAAACCATCACAAGCATCACCACCTCCATCACCACCACTACCACCATCACCACCACCACCACTATCATCCACCACCATCACCACCACCACCATCACCACCTTTGCCACCACCACCATCACCACCACCAGCACCTCCACCACCACCTCCTTCACCACCACCATCACCACCTTCACCATCACCACCACCCCCTTCACCATCACCACCACCACCATCACCACCACCATCACCACCACCACCATCACCACCACCACCATCAATTCCATCACCACCTCCCCATCACCACCACCATCATCACCACCTCCACCATCACCACCACCATCAACACCATCACCACCACCACCACCATCACCACCATCACCACCATCACCACCACCATCAACACCATCACCACCATCACACCTACACCACCATCACCACCACCATCACCACCACCATCACCACCACCACCCACCACCACCCACCCCACCACCACCCCCATCACCACCCACCATCACCACCACCACCATCACCACCACCACCATCACCACCACCATCAATACCATCACCACCACCACCACCATCACCACCACCACCACCACCACCATCACCACCACCACCATCATCACCACCACCACCATCATCACCACCACCACCACTACCAACCACCACCACCAGCACCATACCACCATCACCACCAGCCCCAACCACCACCACCACCATCAATACCATCACCACCACCACCACCATCACCACCACCACCACCTCCATCACTACCTCCACCATCACCACCACCACCACCATTACCTCCATCACCACCACCACCACCACCACACCACCATCACCACCACCATCACCCTCACCATCCTCACCACCACCACCACCATCACCACCACCACCACCACCATCACCATCACAATCATCACCACCACCACCATTACCACCATCACCACCACCCCCACCACCACACCACCACCACCATCACCACCGCCACCATAACCACCATCACCATCATCATCACCACCACCACCACCATCACAACCATCACCACCACCATCACTGTCATCACCATCACTATCATCACTTGGTAATATCCTCTTAATAAATCTAGTTTGCTGACAAATTTGGCTGTAAGATGGCGTCGATTAGGTCTTCAATGCGAGGTAAGGGGTAACTATCGAGACGATGACGGCATTTTTTTTTGGTAATCCGTACACATTCGATGACTGCCGCCCGGTTTGGGGACTAATATACAAGGGATGCCCAAGGACCTTGCTCTTTTCAATCAGTCCAATTCCAGCGGGAAAAGATATTTCATCTCTCATTATTTGGTGTTTCGCTGGACTAACTCGGGCAGGGGGTTTTTTAATTGGCCGAGTCTCCCCGACATCCACGTCATGTTCTCCTAATGTACACTTCTTGGGTACGTCCTCAAACAAAGAATATATTTCCTTATTAGTTCTTTAACTTGCATTTTTTTTTTCCGGCCCTAGATTGTCCCAAGAATTGGTCGAGATTTTCTAATGTTTCCGAGTTCTTGAGACGGATCTCCTTTTCTCTGGTGACTTCTTCGTATATGGGTTTTGTCTCTATGGGTGATGTTGAAATTGGCATAACCGGAAAGCTTCCTCTGTACGCCTTTAGCTGGTTAATATGAAATCTTTTTGATGATTTTCTTTTGTCAGGGATCCGAATTACGTAGTTGACATCGTTTCTCCTTTCTCACTACCTCATATGGACCTAAATTAACGGGTAATAAAATAATGTTTCCCAAAAGTCAATCTTCGTATCAACACTAGGCTTTTTGGTTTCAAATGATCGAGGCTTTGAGTGTTGACATATAAATGTTTCATTTTGACTTGACCTGTCCCCAAATTTTTAATGGCAAATTCCCGAGAGGGCTAACCGCTCTCTCATCGCCACTATGGATGCTTTTAATGTAGGCTCAGTCTGTCCTGTCCAGGTATCTCGTAGTACGGCCATCGGGCCACGTACCGCGTGGTCCATAGATAATTTCGAAAGGAGAAAATGATACTCTCCTGCTCGCTTTCCCTAATGGCAAATAATTTAAGAAGGGGTATACCTTCATCCCAATCTTTTGTGGTCTGTTCACAGAAGGCACGTAACATTGATTTCAAGGTCTTGAAACCTTTCCAGCCCCCCTTGAGACTGGGGCGATAACTCGTGGAGTACACTGAGTTCACTCCTAGACCAGACAAGGCTTTTTTTTAATTTTTAGATGTGAAATTCCCTACCCTGTTCCGACTGGATCTCTCGGGGAATGCCCACCTGGGAAAAGAACTTTACTATGGATCGAACCAACACTCGGGCTGTGATTTTCGCAGAGGGGTAGCCTCGGGATACCGGGTGACTGTATCCATTATTGTGAAAAAATTGGCTGCCTGTCTAGTCTTGGCAAAAGGGGGCCCCACAGTCTATTATGAGGTGGAAAAGGTTTTCTCCAGACACAGGAATCGGGATTAAAGAACAGGCCTGGGGGCTGAGCGTTTTTAAACCGGCCACTTGACATACATGGGCACTCTTCTACATACTTTGCTATGATGGCATACATTTATGGTCAAAAAAAAGTAAATTCTTTATTTTTTCCTAAAGTCTTTTTAATGCCTAGGTCCCACCTTGGGTACTGCCATGAGCAAATTCAAGAACACGTCACGGATGCTTTAGGTAATATAATTAGATCTCTGTGTAAATTCAATTTCTTGATGACCACTTTCTTTTTCAGGAAACCTGAACTGTCAACAAAATAACAGTTTTCTTTTACCTTAATCATTTTCTCGGGTACCCGCCGTTTTTCTACAAGTTTCTAACACAGGATCATCCATTTTCCCCCGTTTCTGGCCTGGGAGAAATTTATATTAGGTACTTTCGTGATAGGAACGGCTTGGGGTGTCAGGTTGAAATTTATATCACTAAATAATAATCCTATCCCCCATATCATTTCTATTGGGCGGGGGGTAAATTTTTTAAAGCAGGTTTTATAATTTAAAAAGGGAAAAGACTTTGTTTGGCTTCTAAGCAAAATTATGCAAGGTTTCATTGGGTTCGGAAAATTCCCAAAAAACATTTCCTTTATAACTACCATGGGGGTTGGGGATAAATTGACCTTAAAAAAATTTTTTTCAAAAAGCCCAAAAAAGGGTTTGTTGAGGGTTTTAAAGAATTAACAGGGAAAAATTTTTTCCCCTTTTTTAAAGCCATATAAAATTTATTTTTAAATTTTCAAAAAGTTTGCCTCCTGGTTTTTTGTGTGAAAATTGAAGAAGCGGGTTGGAGATAACAGAAATTAAATTTTTTTGGGGGTCCCCCCCCACGGGTTTTGTTGGAGCGCTTTTGGTTTTCGAAAAGGAAAATTCAGGTTTGGATGGCAAACGGGACGAAAAAATGGCAAAGGGGGGGGTTTTCGGGAAAAAAAAAGGGGTTTGCATGGGCATGGGAAGAGCGGAAAAACAGGTTGGGCTGGAAGGGAATTTGGGAAAGTGTCATGCACAGGTTTATTTTCGGTGGTTGGGCGGGAAGGGGGAAGGGGAGGGGGGGGGCTTTTAAAATTTTGGTTGTTCGGGGGAAAGGGGTACGGAGGGGAAAAATTTAATTTGTTTTTGAGTTTTTCTTCCCTGTCGGGCCATTTTGGTTTTTTTCCGGGTTTTTAAAACAATTTTGGGCCCCTTTTTTCAAGCCCAATTAGGGATTTTGGGGGGGGGGGGGAAAAGGAAAAACCCCCTTTATGGTAAAATCCCGGGGTCTTGGAATGTGGGGTTTAGAAGGGGAAGGCAGTTTGGTCTTTTTTTCCCTCTTTTTTGGGTTTTGGAAATTTGGGGGGTTTTTTTTCAGGGGGGAAGGTCCGGGTTTTCGGTTTTTTTAATTAAAAACGGGGGAGGTATAAAAGGGGGAAGATGGGTATTGGCCAGCTTTGATGTTGGAAGCCATTGGGTTTTTTTTCTAAGGAAATTTCATGGGAGGCCCAAAGTTTTTGGTGAGCTTTAACGGGTTGGGGGCGGGTTTTGGTCTTCAATAAAAGGTCTTAATAACATTTAAAATGGAACCCATTTACAGTTCTTAAAAAGAAAATTTCTTTGGGCTGTAATGGGGAGGGGGACAAAAAATTTTTGGCCCGGTTTTGAGGACAAAAGGGAAAAAGGTTTTTTCGTTTAAACTTGGTTTTTCCAAATTTTAAAAGGGGGGCATTTTTGAGGAGAGAGGGGATTTTTTTGCTTAACCCCCTAATCAAGAAACAACTTTGGGAATCTGTTCAACCCGGAGGTTTTTTCTTTTTTTTGGAGTTTTTATTGGGTAAGTTAGCCAGTCAAGGTGCCAGTAAAGCGGTTTTGAAAAATAAATGGATTTAAAATACGGGAAATTTTTTTGTTTAAAAGGAGGACATAGGAACTTGTTTCTTTAATTTTCCCAGTTTTGCCAACTTAAAACTTCCATTTTAGGTACGGGAAAGTTTAAGAACAGTCCTCACCTTAAGGAGGGGGCAGCCCCTCATTGGGAAAAGGGGGGTAATTTTTTAGTTCCATGCCCAAACAATATAAAAGTTGGGGAGTGAAGGGGATAAAATTAAATTAGCCCGGATTAACGAAGGCAACTTGGTGGAGTAGGAAGGGGGGGTGGGGGACTTTGATCGGGGTCCCTTTTAAAATGTGCTTTACCTAACAATTGTAAAAATACCAATTGTTTCAAAATTGCAACTTAGGAATCTTTACAAACTTTGAAACTTCTTCAGGATCGAAAAGTTTAAAGGCTTTCCCCCCCGATTTTGGTGGTCATCCCCCTCGGGGGTTTGTTCCATTCGTGGGGATTGTGGGAGAATGCCCCAAGGGTGAGCGTGGTCCGAAGGGTGGGACGGGGGGTCGGCCCCTCTCGCTTTCCCCGTGGTTTTTTCCCTTTTTTTTCCCCCCCAAACAAAAAGGGATTTTGGACAAAACAAATAAACGACAACCCACTAGTGAGAAGGGCGGATTTGAGGGGGACCTGACCTCCAACGTCTACTTTCCCTACCTCTACTATGACCTACGTCTCCCTCCTGCGCTAAAAGGCCCATCCTATCACTTAAACTCCATTTTTTTCAGACTATGGTACAATACCTTCTCCAACTGAGGGACTGACCACCTAAAAAACTTCAAGGGTGAGGACTGATTACTCGCAAGTCTCTTCTGCTTCATCAACTTTTCTGTACCGACTGAAGAAGCCCTGGTAAGCCACGGGAAAGCTATTGTTTTACCAAAAACCCCTTCGGTATTTTATACCATTTTTTGTTCACTCGGGAAACACTCCCTTTCTTAGTAACGTGATTAAGAACCATGTCCCGAAATGTGTTAATGCCACTAACCTTTCGACAACCCAATTTGTCCTTTTGAAAAAAAAGGAGCCATTCCTTTTTCAGGAATTCGCGGGTTCCGATTCTAGTCTCGGCGCACGGATTCTGGGAAGGGTGAAGTCAACTTCCCTCGCTAGATTTTTGACTATCACCGTCGAGTGAGTAATCTTTGATGGGAATGTTTTTCCGTAGTCCTTCGGGTCTTTTTTTCTCTTAAACACTGGTTCTGCAGATCCCTATCTTCTTACAATATTGACAAAAGGATCTTGTTCCATCTACTAAAGCTTTTGGATTTCTCCCTGCCCGGCTTGATAATTTTTCCCCCCAAAAGGGTTTAAACTTTCTCACCAAGAAAAAGGTCAGAGTATTCTTCCTCCGATCTCTGATTTTTCTTTGGGGAGGCTCGACTGTTGCAACCCTGAAGGTTACAATGATTATTATGTAAAATTTAATGTATATTATTTTTTCCCATAAATTTTAATCCTTATTTTTGCGAAATAGCAAATCGTAACAAAATTTGTTTTATATTGTTATTTGACGTAGCTAGTTGTTGGGATGTACATAATTTCCAGTTCAAGTTTTGATTGTCAAACTACTGAATTATCGCTTGTCGCTCTTTATACTGCCGGCTTCTGAGCTGTGCGTCCAGGGGGCTACACTATCGAGGGGGTGTCCTCACCTCTCGTGAAGTATTCAGTCTCTCGAGACCTCGGGGGTTTGGACAGATTTTTTGTCTCATTTTTCTTTTATTCGTAAACTCGTTCACAGAACATTGTATAACTTCGGATTTTCGACGTTGACTGAGGTTTGTTGTCACATAGACACTTGACTCTCAGGTCCTTAATATAGCTTCGACCTAATTTTGTCTGGTTTCGTGTATTTGTCACAGCGGTTTTTTCCTATGCTGAACTTAGATTCGATATGGGTTTTGTAACTTTTTTTGGGAACGCGATGGTCCCTACTTAGGCTTTATATTATCTCCTTTCCTGATTTGCGCGGGTCGCTTTTTTAATGGCTATTGGGCTTAGCATTCTTTTCATTTTTTCAAGCAGACTTTCTGGTTGCCAGCGGTCAAGAAGTTATTTTTTTTTGAGGACTTTGTCAGTCACTTTTTTAAGCCCTAGTCGAGTCGTGAGACATAGTGAACTACTTAAGCACTTACACCATACACAAACTACTTGTACTATGTAATATCTTAAAAAAATTTAATGTCCCAGACAGACTTAAGAATTATAAATTGATTTGCTTTCAGCACAATAATATTGAACTCAGAGATTGATTTTATTTTGTTTGCGTTTTAAATTTAAATTTGATAAACACCTCTAATTTAAATAAATTTATTAAATTTTAATTTCTCTAGTTAGTAGCCTCCCAGTTGTAACCCTTAAGCCTTCTATAATACAAATTTTAGGGATTTTGGAAAAGGATCTGACACTTTTTAAAAACCCGTAACGCTGATCTAAAGGCAGCCCTTTTCAAGTATTCCGGGAGAACTCAAGCTTTTAAATCGCTTTTTTTTGTAAAAAAATGGGGCCTGTCCGGAGGCCTTGACCAAAGTGTTGGAAAATTGTCCAGTTTGACATCTATACTTCTATGGTCAAACACTTTAATACTTTCCTAATCTGAAGATTTTGATTTAGTCTTGAACTTGACGATCCTTGACCAAGAGATGGAAATACTTTTTTTAAAGCTCTACTCAAGAAAACCAACACTTAAATTCCCTATAACATTAAGTTTCCCTAATCACTCTCTCGAAAGTACAATTATTTTCGTGATTTGCCAAAGTGAAACATTAATTGATACTCTGACTTTGTCTATTAAGTCCCAAAAAAACTTTTGACGTATAACAGGGAATTACACTGCAGAAACTGTCAGAGCGTTAATTAAAGATAATTGTTTCCTGCTCAACAGAGATGTCGTATATTCAGATCAAAAGTCTAGTACACAATAGAAGTATGACTCTATTTGTGAAGAAAAAGACAACTAACAGAATGACCTGGGTCTGGCCTAGTGTAACAGTTCTCGCTCGCTCCTTCCTTTACTGACCTTATACGAAAAGCTGGGATGACTAAGCCTCACGCTATACTGGTACTACACCTTAAATACTTATCCAAACCAGATCTAGACACTCTAGAGAAAGGGGACGAGGGTCCGACCAAGGACAGCCAGAAAGACAGTTAATTTCCCTACCCTCCATTACCACTGGGCCTATCCTCAGGGCATTTAGAGGTTTAACCCTCCTTATGTTTCAACTGCACAAATAGAGGCACAGGGGAAATTGAACGAAAAATTTCCAAAAGAAAATTTTCGTCTGGAAACAAATGATAGACACAGGACACATTTAATTTTTCAAAACTGCATCCCTGGTTTCCCAAGTTTTTTTAAATGACTTAACCATATTTTGATGTGTTTGAGAACCAGGGACGGATGAACTGGCCACGTAACACTGGGGAACATTTTTGCATACTGCTTTGACGGGGAAACTCAAACCTTACTGCTGCTTTACCATTTTCCAAGTACATTAGTTTTTGACGCGTCAAACAAACTATTCAGAGACGTTTCTTACTTACGCACACAAGACACACTTGTGAGAATTGCTCGTAGAAAAAAGTTGCTTTTAGAATGGCTAGAGCTGCAAGTGAACAACTACAACCCTTTTTCCTTTTTTACTACACGAAGAGTTTAACAACTGTAATTTTTCCTGACCAAGAAATATCGATCGATCAACACCCCGGGTATTCTGGAAACGCAGCATTACAGACAAATAGAATTTCTCACAAACTGTACGTACTAAAAAACAGAAAAAAAAGGAACAAAAATTGTCCAGAAGTTGGCAACTTAAATAGTGCTCATTTCCGGCCCGATGTCCCTTCTGTAACTTCTCGTACCTTTACCAGGAAAACTCACAATCCTGAAACGTCTCTGTGGGTAGACAAAATCGATATCGAGAAGAAGAAAGTTAAAGTACCTTTGTAACAGAAAAGGACATGTTGAGATATTGCTATAAAAATTTGAAAAAGATGCGAGAAGCATCGTGCGGCTGGCCCCCCACCAAGTCGTATCCTCTTTTCCCAGAACAAAAGGGACCAAAATCCTAGTAAAAAAAAACCCTGATCCACTGTTTTTAGATAATGTTTTTCCCCGTAGTGACTACGCAGAAATTATCTGACGAAAAAATTTTTCAGGATATCCTTACTTTTCGAGAGATAAAGTGGGTTTGACAATCACACAACTGAGATAATTTTTTTTCAAGAATTGGCTGTTATCTCACGGACTTATTTAACGCGTAAAATCCCTGGGGGTCCCTGTATTTTATGCCTAAACCCGACGGGAGTTTCAGAGGCACTATTTAAGGGGAAAATGAACTCTGTCACCTTGCCTATGGGTTTTCCTCTAACCTCGCATTTGACGACCTTATTGATCGTGTTCGGAGCCCAGTTTGCAGCCGTTTTGATCTCTTTCGAGGGTATTACAAACCCCTTTCTGAACGGTCAAAAATACTGCTTTACGTTCAAGATGGTTGGTTAACTACCTCGTCACCCCCCCCGGCCTTGTAACGCGCTTCTTCATTCCAACGATAATGAAACGAGTTTTCCCCCCCCAAATTAGAAGGGGTGAAGCCTACCTTGACGACTTGGGTGCAGTGACAGTGGGAAAACACTTGAAACCCTCCCCAGAGCATTGTTTTTAGAGACTGGCGCACTACAACTTTACTTTAACTTAGCAAAAGTAGTTTTGTCAAGCGAAGATTACCCATCAGGGTTTTTTTTTTTTGGGCCCAAAGGGAGGTTTTCCCTATGGCAAGGGTTTGGCAATTTCTAATTTTTTCCTGCCACAGATAGGGAAAAAAGTACAGAATTCCGAAATTTTCGCAGGTTCTGTCCAAAAATTTTTTCAATTGCAGCTCCCCTCACTGACTTTCTAGGCAAATTCAGTTCACCTGGGCAAAAATGTTCAGACTCGTTCAAAAGGGTTTAAGCGCTTTCAAAACCTCTCTCCTGGGGTTAAGATCTTAATTTCAATCTTCCCTTTTTTTTACAAAATGCATGGGTTTTGCAGTGGGCCGTGCGCTCCAAAAGTCAACACCACTGCCATTCTCTATCCTATTGTACATTCATCTAAGCTTAAACACACCAGAAAATTAGCCCCTATTTTAGAAAGAGGCTCTAGCTCTTGTGGTTCCTTGGAACTTTTTTCGTGATTTGGGGACTTTTCCCCCCTTAAAATTACTTTTTTTTTAGACCAAAAATCCACCACCTACATAAACACATGAAAAGTAAAATGCTAGGGCAGATGGGCTTCCCCGAATCCAACCTTATTCTGTTAGTATAAAACACTTAAATGGCATTTTAAGAATTTCGACGCCTGTCCGCCCTTTAATTATCAGTTACAATTAAAATTTAAAGTAATTTTACCCAAATACCTTTTGTTACTTGCATGTCAAAATTTATTTAAAATAACTTAAACCCTCCCCCCATATTAACTATATAAAACTCATGTCATGTCTAATTATTATATTTTTGTATTCACATATTTTTTGTGTGAGGGGGAGACAAGCGAGGTTGAGTGGGAGTGTGGGCGGGGGATTACTGCTCGCAACATTGTCCTGTCGCAACCCCCCCCCCCACTACACACCTAATCTGTTTTTATACTCAATGTTCATACTGCCTCGCATTCCCAACCCCTACTTAAAAAAATGGAATGCGTCCCTCTACTATGACGAGCCCAACGGGGCCCCCTGTCAGCGCTATCCTTCTCACAAGATATAAATAACCCCGAGTATGCGAGATGAAAAGTGTACTGCCCTATACTAGGGCATACCTAGTGACGACGTTGTGGAAATTGTAAGTGCTTTGGGACAAAAGACTGATTAATGTTTAATTAAATTGTATTGATAAGTAATCAGTAAAAATTTTAAAGACTTAAAGCAACTCCTGTCACCCTCTGTCGTTTGGGGGGGGGGGTGTTTTCAGCCCCCCAATGGGTTACAATGATTATTATGTTTATAATAAATTTATAATTTTTTTTATTATAAAATTTTATAATGCTATATTTGCGAAATAGCTAAAACGTAAATATATTTCTTTATATTTTTATTTGACGGCTTTTTGTTTTTTAGGATGTACAAAATGTGCTCTTTTTAAATCTTGATTGTCAAACTACTTAAAATTTTCGCTTGTCGCTCTTATACTGCCCTTCTGAGCTGTCTTCCACGGGGGTACACGTGATCGAGGGGGGGGGGCCCACCTCTAGTGAAGCTTCAGTCTCTCGGGAATCCTTGGTGGTTTTGGACAGATTGTCCCGTCTCATTTTCTTGTTAGTTCTGTAAACTCTGTTCACAAAATTGTATGCTTCGTATTTTCGACTTGTACTGAGTTTTTGTGTCACTAGACACTCGAGCTCCAGGGCCCTTTGCTATAGCTTTTGACCTAAATTTTTTTACGGTTTTTTTGGTTTTTCAAGTCGGTTTTTTTCCCAGCTAACTTAGATTCATATATGGAGTTTTTTTAACTTTTTTGGAGGACTGCTATGGTCCCTACTTAGTGTCGTTTATTATCTCCCGATCCTGTTGTGTCGCGTTTCTTGTTAATCTATTGGGGCTTAGCATTCTTTTTATTGTTCAAGCAGACGTTCTGGTTGCCATCGGTCAAGAATATTTTATTTGAGGACTTTGTCAGTCATTGTTTTAACTCTAGTCGAGTCGTGAGACATAGGAACTACTTTGAGCACTTACACGCATACACAAACTTACTTGTACATATTTTTAATATCTTATTAAATTTTAATGCCAGACGGTACTTTTGAAATTTTAAATGTATATTTGGGGTTTCAGCACAAAAATATTTAACTCGAGAGATTGTTTTATTTTGTTGCTGTGATTAAATTTTAATTTTATAATAACCTCTAGACTTAAAAAATTTTTTTAAATTTTAATTTTTCTAGTTTTTACCTACCATTTTTTAATCCGAAGCACTATCGAAAATACTGAATTTTAATGAAAATTGGGGCAAGGAAAATGACACTTTTTACAAAACCCATAACAGGGTGGGTGCTAGAAGGGCATCCTTTTTTAGTATTTATGGGGACTCAAGCTTTTTAAAACGCGTTTTTTTTAACACGAAACTCAGAACTGGGAAACGGTCAAACTTAACGTACGGTCATAACGATCGCAGAGAGGCGTTTCGGTCACCGTAGGTAGAATGTCCGATTAGGGAAGAGGTAGCCTTTTCCGGACTGGTTTAAGAAGCTTTATGTAAGATCATTTGAGTCAGATCCTCCACCGGTACACTGAACGGGCCCCCTTCCCCCCCTGTGGGAAGCCGTTTCATGGGGGGTTTTCGTGTTAAACTCCCCAAAATTTCTATAATATCCGGGAAAAATTCATAAGCAACACGGTTTTTTTTTACGATGTATAATTGGAATATTGACAGAAGGTAACCCAGCCACATTTTGAGCTTTTCCCCCCTAAGAACTGAGTAATAAGGCGCCCAATGTTCCTTGGGCCAATGCATCGCGGCTTTGGTTTTTTGAATGCTTCGAAGAAAGAGTCGGGGCTAGTATCGCTGAACGGGAACCAAATGAGCACAGGGGTAAGGCAAAGTGGTCGGGGAA
>NW_026508481.1:0-10796 GCF_026875155.1 Cherax quadricarinatus
AAAAAGCATTAAGAAATCGAAAAATTGGCCCCAAGGATTGTTTTTTCTGCATATTCGAAATTTTTGTATGTTTAGAACCTTTTGAGACAAACCCAATTTTTGCAAAATTCTGGATTTTTATACTTTTTTTCACAATTAATGATGAATTTTTAAATTTCGGCATTTTTTTAAATTTTTTAAAGATATTTCATATTTTCAAAAAGCCCCTAAAATTTCGAGAAATTCAGAAAAAAATTTTGAAATTTCATTTATTTTTTAAAAATACCCGAACATTTAAAAAATAAAAAAAAAATGGTAAAAAGATTTTTTCTGTATATTTCGATGATTTCCAGCATTTAGAGCACTTTTCAAATTTAAAAAAAAACTTTTTAGAAAAAAAAACATGGATTTTCACACTTGAAATATTTTTTGACAGCATAAAATTCAATTCCTTCAGTAATTCTTAAAAAAAATTTTTAAATCCCCGAATTTAGCTAAAAAAAAAGGTTTGTTGAGAAGTGTTTAAAAGCTCTATATCGTCGAAAAATGCAGAAAAAAATTATTTTGCAATATTTTTCGATTTTTTCAAAAAATTCAGGGATTTTTAAAAAGCAAAACATGGAAAAAAAATCGAAAAATATGGTAAAATTAAAGTTTTTCTGCTATTTCAAAGATTTGCAGTATTTAGGAACTTTTTAACAAACCCTTTTTTTTTGCTAAAAAGCTGGATTTTCACTCTTCAAATATATATTGACACAATACTACACTAGAATGTCATATGTAAGTTACTTTAAGCATGAAATTCAATTCCATCATAATTTTAAAAAAAACTTGAAATCGATGTTTTAGAAAAAAAACGTTTTTTCTGAAAAGTGTTCTAAATGCTCTACATCGTCGAAATAGCAGTAAAACATCATTTGCCATATTTTTTCGATTTTTTCAATGCTTTTTTGTATTTTTAAAAAATGTATGAAATTTTTGAAATACCTGAAATATATCAAATATCTGAAGCATTGAAAAAATCGAAAAAAATGGGAAAATATGTTTTATTTCATATTTCGAAAATTTGGGGCTTAAGAACACTTTTCAGACAAAGTGATTTTTTTGCTAAAAGTCATAGAGTTTCAAATTTTTATCAAAATTACTGATGGAATTGAAATTTTCCAGGTTTTAACATTTTAAAGTATATACTATTTTTCAAAAAACCCCAAAAAATTTTGAGAAATTCAAAAAAAATTTTTAAAATTTCAAAAAATTTTTTAAAAAACCAAATGCATTGAAAAAACGAAAAAATGTGGCAAAATGATGTTTTACGCATATTTTGACTATTTTTAGCATTTAGAACACTTTTCAGACAAAACCCGATTTTTTAGTAAAATTCAAAATTTTTTAAAAATTTTTTATCAGTTTCTGATGGAAATTAAATTTTTAACCTCTTCAACATTGTAAAGTATGTACATTTTTTCAAAAACCCATAAAATTTCGATGAAATTCAGAAAAAATTTTGAAAATTTTAATATTTTTTTTAAAAAAAAAAAAGCATTGAAAAAAAACAAAAAAAGGAGAATGTGTTTTACAGCTATTTTGACTTTAGACTTTAGATCACTTTTTAGAGAAACCAATTTTTAAGCAAAATTTATTTTTTTTCATACTTTTTTTCAAAATTTCTGATGGGAAATTTAAAATTTTCCGAGCATTTTCACATTTTTAGATAATGCATATTTTTTATAAACCCCCCTAAAAAATTTCAAAGAAAAACAAGGGCAATTTTGAAAATTTTTTTTATATTTTTTTTTAAAAAAAAAGTGAAACATTGAAAAAATCGAAAAAAATTTTTTGAGGATTTTTTAGCATTTAGAGCACTTTTTTAAATAAAACCTTTTTTTTTTACCTAAACTAAGTGGATTTTTTACACTTGAAATATTTTTTGAACAATTTTCTGCCCTAAAATGTCATATTTAAATTTCTTTCACAAAAAAATTTAATTTTATCAGTAATTTTTGATAAAAAGTTTGAAAAAACCATGAATTTTAGCTAAAAAAACAGGTTTTTCTGAAAAGGATCTAAATCTCTAAATCGTTCGAAATTTGCAGTAAAACATATTTTTGCCCTATTTTTCAATTTTTTGAAAGTTTTGTAATTTTTTTAAAAAATATATTAAATATTGAAATATCAAAAAATATAAATTCCGAAACATTGAAAAAAATAAAAAAAAAGGTTTTAAAAGATGTTTTACTGCATATTTCGAGATTTTTGAGCTTTGGAAAACTTTTCAGAAAAATGATTTTTTTTGCTAAAATTCATGGATTTTCCCAAATTTTTCATCAGAATTTCTGATGGGATTGAAATTTTCGAACATTTTTTAACTTTTAAATGTATATTACTTTTTTTCAAAAAGCCCTAAAATTTTTGATGAAATTCGTAATTTCGAAAATTTCATTATTTTTTAAAAAAACCTAAAGTAAAAAAAATCGAAAACAATGGGAAAATATGTTTTACTGCATATTTCGACGATTTCAAGCTTTAAAAACACTTTCAATTAAAAAATTACTTTTAGTAAATACATGGATTTTCAATTGAAAATTTTATTGACCTATACTACTTAAAAGTCATATTTAATTTTCTTTCAGCATAAAATTTAATTCCTTCAGTAAATTTGATAAAAAAGTTTTAAAAATCCTGAATTTTAGCAAAAAAAAAAACAGGTTTTTTCTGAAAAGTGATCAAAATGCTCTAAATCGACAAAAAACAGTAAAAATAATTTTGCCATATTTTCGATTTTTTTTCAATGCTTTTTTTTGGGTTTTTTTTTTAAAAAAATGGAAATATGAAAATTATTTCTGAAATTTTTTGAAAATTTTTGGGGCTTTTTAAAAATATGTAAAGACTTTAAAATGTTGAAAAGGCTCGAAAATTTTAATTCAATCAGTAATTTGATAAAAAAGGTTTAAAATCCGAATTTTAGCTAAAAAATCAAGTTTTTTTGAAAAAGTGTTTAAATGTACTCAATCGTCGAAAATTCAGTAAAACATTTTTTTTCCATATTCTTCCCCTTTTTAAAAGCCCCTTTTTATTTTTTAAAAATAATGAAATATATGAAATACCTGACAAAAACGAAATACCTGAAGCATTGAAAAAAATCGAAAAATAGGTAAAATGATGTTTTACGCAATTTCGAAAATTTGGAGCATTTTTGATCACTTTTCAGAAAAAGGGGATTTTTTAGCTAAAAGTCATGGGTTTCAAACTTTTTTTTAAATTACGAGGGGAAATTTAAATTTTCGAGGCTTTTCAAAAATTTTAAAAATTATTTCATATTTTTTAAAAAGCCCATAAAATTTCAATGAAAAATTTAGAAATAATTTTTTTAATATTTCAAATATTTTTTTTGAAATACCAAAGCATTGAAAAAAACGAAAAAAAGTTTTCAAAATATGTTTTACTGCATTTTTCGACGATTTTTTTAGCATTTTAAAAACTTTTCAGACAATCCCGATTTTTTTGCTAAAATTCATGGTTTTCAAATTTTTTATCAGAAATTTCTGATGGGAATTTAAAATTTTTTCGAACCCCTTCAAAATTGTAAAGTATATTACATTTTTTTCAAAAGCCCTTAAAATTTTGATGAAAATTTAGAAGTAATTTTTAATATTTTTACATATTTTTTTTAAAATACCAAAAGCATTGAAAAATTGAAAAATTTGGGAGAAGTGTTTTTGATTTTCGACGATTTAGAGCTTTTAGAACACTTTTAGAAAACTTGATTTTTAGCCCAAAATTCTGGATTTTCATATTTTTTATCAAATTTCTGTGGAATTGAAATTCTCGACATTTTCAAGAAATTTAGAAACAATTTTTGATATTTCATCCATTTCTAAAAATATGAAGCATTGAAAAAAAACGAAAAATATGGTAAAATGAGTTTTTACTGCATATTTCGAGGATTTTTACTTTAGAGCAAATTTTCAAGTAAACTTACTTTTTAGAAAATAAAAAGGATTTTCAATTTAAATATTTTTGACCCTTGTAAAAGTATTTAAATTTTTTTAGCAAAAACTTCCCGATGGGGAAAAATCGAATTTTAGCTAAAAAATCTTTTTTGAAAAGCCCCTTTTTCCCAAAACGGAAATTTGCGAAAACAACTTTTGCCAAATTTTTTGTTTTTTTTAAAGCTTTTGTAAATTTTTAAAAAAATATTTTTAAAAAAAAATTTCTTTAAATCCTAAAACTTTAAAAATCGAAAAAAAAGGGAAAAATTTTTTTTGCATATTTTTCCCCTTTTTCAGCTTTGAATTTTTAAAAATTTTTTTAAAAAAATATTTTTTAAAAAATTTAAAATTTTAAAATTAAAATCAAAAAATGTTTTTTTATTTTTTCGCATAAAAATTAATTTCCCGAAATTTAAAAAATTTTAAAACCTAATTTTTGCTAAAATAGGTTTTTTAAAAATGAAAATTTAAAAAACAAATACTAAAACTAAAATTTAATTTTTGTTTTTCAGCTTTTTCATTTTAAAAATTTGAAAAAAAAAATTTGAAATTTTTGAAAATTTTTGCTTTTAAAAAAAGGTTTTTAAAAGTTAAAGCTCAAATTTAATTAAAATTTGAAAAAATTTTAAAAAACCATAAATTTTCGAAAAATTTTTATTTTTCTAAAATTTTTTAAAATAAAAGTGAAATATTAAAAAATTTTTCCAATTTTTCGAAATTTTTTAAAGTTTTGGAAAATTTAAGGGAATTTACTTTAAAAATTTTTAAAAATTCCAAAACATTAAGAATCGATAAAAAATTGAAAATTGTTTTACGAAAATTCAGTTTGTCTTTTAAATTTTAAAAACCTTTTTTTTTTCCAAAATTCAGGTTTTTAAACCCTCAATTTATTTGAAATTTTTTGATTTTCAAAATTTTTAAGTAAAATTCATTTTTCAAAAATCTAAAATTTTTTATAAAATTTTTAAAAAAAAAAATTTTTTAAAAATTTTTTAAAAATTGCAAAAAAATGAAAAAAAGTTTTTCAGATATTTTTTTTCGCGATTTTGAGGTTTTGAACACTTTTTAACAACCTAAATTTTTACTAAAAATCATAAAATTTTTTTTTTCTTTTTTTCAAAAACTGTGGAATTTTAAATTTTCGAGCTTTCAACATTTTAAGTATTTACATTTTTTTAAAAAACCCCTAAAATTTCGATGAAATTCAAAATAATTTTGAATATTTTTATATTTTTTTAAAATTCCAAGGAGAAAAAATCGAAAAAATGGGGGGAAAAAACGTTTTAGCAATTTTGAGATTTAGCTTTAGAACACTTTTTAAAAACTTATTTTTTTTGGTAAAAAATAAATTTTTTTTTAAATTTTTATTCAAATACTCTTTTAATTTGAAATTTTTAGCCCAAAAAAACAACCCAAAATTTTAAAAAAAGTAAAAAATTTTTCAAAAAAATTTTTGGGAAAAAGCCCATAAAATCGAAAAAAGAAAAATTAGAAATTTTTGATTTTTTTAATTTTTATTTTTTTTTAAAAAAACAAAATTAAAAAAAACGAAAAAAATGGTAAAATTAGTTTTACTGCATATTTTAAGATTTCAGCATTTAGAGACTTTTCAAAAAACCTTTCTTTTTAGTAAAATTTGGATTTTTCCCAAAAAAATTTTTTGACCAAACTACTAAAAGTAATTTAAGTTATTTTAAACATAAAAACAAATTTCCTCGTAATTTTAAAAAAAGTTTGAAAAAACCCAAAATTTTAGAAAAAACCAGTTTTTTCTGAAAAGGTTTTTTAAAAGTCAAATGTCGAAATTGCAGTAAAACATAATTTGCCTATTTTCGTTTTTTCATGCTTTTGGGATTTTTTAAAAATATAAAAAAGCCCAAATTTTTAAAAAAAAAAAAATCGAAAAATATGGGGAAAAAAATGTTTTTCTGCAATTTCAAACGGGGGAAAATTTTTTAGAATTTTCAACAATTTTTTTTAGCAAAAGCTGGGTTTTTTCAAATTTTTTTTAAAATACTAGGTTAAATTTTCTTTTAATTTTAAAGCATAATTTTTTTTCAAAACCCCTAATTTTTAAAAAAAAAATTTTGAAAAACAAAAATTTTTTAAAAAAAACCAAAAAATTGTCGAAAAGGTTTCAAAAATGAAATAATTTTGACGAAATTTTGCATTTTAAAACCTTTTCCCCCTTTTTTTTTCCAAAAATTTTGGAAAATTTTTTCAAAATTTGGGTTTTTTGTTTAAATTTATTTAAAAAAAAAATAAAAATAAAAAGAAATATTTTTTTTAAAAAATATTTTTTTTAAAAAAACAAAAAACATTAAAAAATCGAAAAATTTGGTAAAATGATGTTTTATTGCATATTTCGAAGATTTGGAGCATTAAGAACACTTTTCAGACAAAGCTGATTTTTTAGCTAAAAGTCATAGAGTTTCAAACTTTTTTATCAGAATTACTGATGGAATTGAAATTTTCGAGGCTTTTCAACATTTTAAAGTATATTACATATTTTTCAAAAACCCATAAAATTTCGATGAAATTCAGAAATAATTTTTAATATTTCAAATATTTTTTAAAAATACCAAAAGCATTGAAAAAATCGAAAAATGTTGCAAAATGATGTTTTACTGCATATTTCGACGATTTCTAGCATTTAGAACACTTTTCAGACAAACCTGATTTTTTAGCTAAAATTCATGGATTTTCAAACTTTTTTATCAGAATTACTGATGGAATTGAAATTTTCGAACCTCTTCAACATTGTAAAGTATGTTACATATTTTTCAAAAAGCCATAAAATTTCGATGAAATTCAGAAATAATTTTGAATATTTCATATATTTTTTAAAAATAATAAAAGCATTGAAAAAATCGAAAAATATGGGAGAATGATGTTTTACTGCATATTTCGACGATTTAGAGCATTTAGATCACTTTTCAGAGAAACCAGATTTTTAAGCTAAAATTCATTTATTTTCATACTTTTTTATCAGAATTACTGATGGAATTGAAATTCTCGAGCATTTTTCACATTTTTATGTATAATGCATATTTTTCAGCATTTAAGCACTTTTCAAGTAAACCTTACTTTTACCTAAACTAAGTGGATTTTCACTGAATATTTATTGACACAAATACTGACCATAAAAATGCATATTTAAATTTACTTTCAGCATAAATTTCAATCCTTCGTAATTCTGATAAAAAAAGTTTGAAAATCCATGAATTTTAGCTAAAAATATCAGTTGTCTGAAAAAGTGAATCCTAAATGCTCTAAATCGTCGAAATATGCAGTAAAACATCATTTTTGCCATATTTTTCAATTTTTTGAAAGCTTTTGTAATTTTTAAAAAATATATTAAATATATGAAATATCTGAAACATATGAAATTCCTGAAGCATTGAAAAAAATAAAAAAATAAGGTAAAATGATGTTTTACTGCATATTTCGACGATTTAGAGCATTTGGAACACTTTTCAGACAAAACTGATTTTTTTAGCTAAAATTCATGGATTTTCAAACTTTTTCATCAGAATTACTGATGGTATTGAAATTTTCGAACATTTTCAACATTTAAATGTATATTACATATTTTTCAAAAAGCCCATAAAATTTCGATGAAATTCAGAAATAATTTTGAATATTTCATATATTTTTTAAAAATACCTGAAGCATAGAAAAAATCGAAAACAATGGTAAAATGATGTTTTACTGCATATTTCGACGATTTCAAGCTTTTAGAGCACTTTTCAATTAAACATTACTTTTTAGCTAAAATACATGGATTTTCACACTTGAAATATTTATTGACACAATACTACTCTAAAATGTCATATTTAAGTTACTTTCAGCATAAAATTCAATTCCTTCAGTAATTCTGATAAAAAAGTTTGAAAATCCATGAATTTTAGAAAAAAAAAAAATCAGGTTTGTCTGAAGAGTGATCAAAATGCTCTAAATCGACGAAATATGCAGTAAAACATAATTTTGCCTATTTTTCGATTTTTTCAATGCTTTTGGTATTTTTAAAAAAATATATGAAATACTGAAAATTATTTCTGAATTTCATCGAAATTTTAGGGGCTTTTTGAAAAATATGTAATGTACTTTAAAATGTTGAAAAGGCTCGAAAATTTCAATTCCATCAGTAATTCTGATAAAAAAGGTTGAAAATCCATGAATTTTAGCTAAAAAATCAAGTTTGTTTGAAAAGTGTTCTAAATGTTCTCAATCGTCGAAATATGCAGTAAAACATCATTTTGCCATATTCTTCGATTTTTTCAATGCTTTTGGTATTTTTATAAAATATATGAAATATATGAAATACCTGAAATATATGAAATACCTGAAGCATTCAAAAAATCGAAAAATATGGTAAAATGATGTTTTACTGCATATTTCGAAGATTTGGAGCATTTAGATCACTTTTCAGACAAAGCTGATTTTCTAGCTAAAAGTCATGGATTTTCAAACTTTTTTATTAGAATTACTGATGGAATTGAAATTTTCGAGGGTTTTCAACATTTTAAAGTATATTTCATATTTTTCAAAAAGCCCATAAAATTTCAATGAAATTCAGAAATAATTTTGAATATTTCAAATATTTTTTAGAAATACCAAAAGCATTGAAAAAATCGAAAAATGTTGCAAAACGATGTTTTACTGCATATTTCGACGATTTCTAGCATTTAGAACACTTTTCAGACAAACCTGATTTTTTAGCTAAAATTCATGGATTTTCAAACTTTTTTATCAGAATTACTGATGGAATTGAAATTTTCGAACCTCTTCAACATTGTAAAGTATATTACATATTTTTCAAAAAGCCCTTAAAATTTTGATGAAATTCAGAAGTAATTTTGAATATTTCACATATTTTTTTTAAAATACCAAAAGCATTGAAAAAATTGAAAAATTTGGCAGAATGATGTTTTACTGCATATTTCGACGATTTAGAGCATTTTAGAACACTTTTCAGACAAACTTGATTTTTTAGCTAAAATTCATGGATTTTCATACTTTTTTATCAGAATTACTGATGGAATTGAAATTCTCGAGCATTTTCAATGAAATTCAGAAACAATTTTGAATATTTCATACATTTTTTTAAAAATACGTGAAGCATTGAAAAAATCGAAAAATATGGTAAAATGATGTTTCACTGCATATTTCGAAGATTTTCAGCATTTAGAGCACTTTTCAAGTAAACCTTACTTTTTAGCTAAAATAAGAGGATTTTCACACTTGAAATATTTATTGACACAATACTGCCCTAAAATGTCATATTTAAATTTCTTTCAGCATAAAATTCAATTCAATCAATAATTCTGATAAAAAAGTTTGAAAATCCATGAATTTTAGCTAAAAAATCAGGTTTGTCTGAAAATGCTCTAAATGCTCTAAATCGTTGAAATATGCAGTAAAACATCATTTTGCCATATTTTTCGATTTCTTCAAAGCTTTTGTAATTTTTAAAAAATATATTAAATATATAAAATACCTGAAACATATGAAATACCTGAAGCATTCAAAAAATCGAAAAATATGGTAAAATGATGTTTTACTGCATATTTCGACGATTTTCAGCATTTAGAGCACTTTTCAATCAAACCTTACATTTTAGCTAAAATATATGGATTTTCACACTTGAAATATTTATTGACACAATACTACACTAAAATGTTATATTTTAGTTTCTTTCAGCATAAAATTCAATTCTACCAGTAATTCTGATAAAAAAGTTTGAAAATCCTTGAATTTTTGCTAAAAAATCAGGTTTGTCTGAAAAGTGATCTAAATGCTCTAAATCATCAAAATATGCTGTAAAAACCATCATATTGCCATATTTTCGATTTTTTTCATTTGCTTTTTCTTATTTTTTTAAAAATTATGTGAAATATCAAAATATTTCCCGAATTTCATCGAATTTTATGATCTTTTTTGAAAAATAGGTAATGCTACTTTAAAATGTTGAAAGTTCTCGAAAATTTCAATTCCATCAGTAATTCTGATAAAAAAGTTTGAAAATCCATGAATTTTAGCTGAAAAATCAGGTTTGTCTGAAAATGTTTCTTAAAAAGGTCGAAATTCGTCGAAAAATATGCAGTAAAACATCATTTTGCCATATTTTTCGATTTTTTCAATGTTTTAAGGTATTTCATATATTTCAGGTAATTCATACATTTCATATATTTTTAAAATACAAAAGCATTGAAAAAAATCGATAAAATATTGCAAAATGATGTTTTACAGCATATTTCGACGATTATTTAGAGCATTTAGAAACACTTTCAAACAAACTGATTTTTCATCAGTATTACTGATGGTATTGAAATTTTCGAGCCTTTTCAAACATTTGAAGTATATTACATGCTTTTCAAAAGGATCATAAAATTTCGATGAAATTCAGAAATAATTTTGAATATTTTATATATTTTTTAAAAATTGCAAAAAGCATCGAAAAAATCGAAAAATATGGCAGATTGATGTTTAACTGCACATTTCGACGATTTAGAGCGTTTAGAACACTTTTGAGACAAACCTAATTTTTTAGCTAAAATTCATAAATTTTTATACTTTTTTATCAGAATTACTGATGGAATTGAAATTTTCGAGGCTTTTCAACATTTTAAAGTATATTTCATATTTTTCAAAAAGCCCATAAAATTTCAATGAAATTCAGAAATAATTTTGAATATTTCAAATATTTTTTAGAAATACCAAAAGCATTGAAAAAATCGAAAAATGTTGCAAAATGATGTTTTACTGCATTTTTCGACGATTTCTAGCATTTAGAACACTTTTCAGACAATCTGAATTTTTAGCTAA
>NW_026508482.1:0-7500 GCF_026875155.1 Cherax quadricarinatus
CTTTACAAAAACTTTCAAAAACGGTGTCCCAATTAAAATTTTTAAACATATACAGTGGGTTTTAACCTGGGGCCGGGGGGGGTGGTGTCCCCCCCCAACCGCCCCCCAGGGCCCTTGGGGTCCCCCCAGCTAAATGCCACTGTGGCTGTCTTTCTCTCCAGTTTAAAGGGCTTCAGTGGGGTTTTTCCAAACCCGCGGGGTCGGTTTTGGGGCGGGGTTTTCGATCCAGTGTTTGGGGGTTTGTCCCCAAGGGGGCAATTTTCTGACCCCCACCCCCTTTTTCCCTGTTGGGCATGTGCCTGACAAAAGGGAAACCTATGCTAAACTTGTTTGTTTTTTTTATTTATTGTGTGGGATGAAAGTGGGGGCGAAGTATATGGGCCCAGTTTTAAATTTTAAAAACTAATGCGGCTTATTTTTTGGTTTAATGTTTTTTTTAATTGTAGCAAAAATCACACAAAACACACACACAAAACCACATAAAAAATATATATAATATATATATAAAATATATAATATATATAAAATATATAATAAATATATATATGTGGTGTTGTGTTAAATATTATAAATATATATATATAAATTAAAAATTATATAAATATATATATATATATATATAAAAAATATTATATAATATATTTTATATATATATATAAAAAATTTTATTAAAAGTCTTTTCCGAATGGGCCCAAAATTGATAAATTTTAGCAAAACTCTTTTTAAAATTTAAAAGTCCTTCCAAAAATTTTTTTCCTTATACTTTTAAAATAAAATTTTTTTTTCATTTTTTGTTCATGAAAAAAATTAATAATTTTGTACCAAGAGACCTTAAAAAAATTTTGCCAAACCCTTATTATAAAAAGCGCAATTTTTTTTAGTTTAAAACCAACTAAAAAAATTTTTTTAGTAATTTTTTCTTTGGGATTTAAAAATTTTTTTTCCGTTAGGTTCAAATGATTTTTGAAAAATGATTTCATACAAAAATTTTTCGCTCCCCTTTAAATTCGGCAAAAAGAATTATTTTTATTTAAAAACCAAAAAAACGCAAGTTTTCCCTTATTCGGCACACATGTATATTTTATATAAAATTTTAAAAATATATATATAAAATTTTAAATAATTATATATATATAAAAAAAATAAAATTAAAATATATATATATTATATATATATTAACTGAAAGAAGAAAAGGGATTAAAAAGGGGAAAAAGTGAACTACACTACATAAAAAGGTTTGGGTACTAGAAAAATGCAGAATATTTGTGCTGGAGTTTTTTAAAATTTGCTGGGTGGGGTATGAGTCAATGAAAATTTGGTGGCAGTGAGAACGGTGACAGTGGGGATAGAAAAGGAAAAAAATGGGGTAGGGAGTTGTTTTTTGTGCGATGATAGTTGTGGAGAAAACAGTTTTAGGTGTGATGGGGTAGTGATGGGGTTTTCATAAAAGGGGTTTAGATGAAAACATTTTATTTGTTAGAAGAAAGAAAAATAGCAGAAAGGGGGAGTGATGATTTGTACAAGACAGTAATCGTGTGAATGTTTTTGAAGAAAAAGCGTAGTGAAAATGAAGATATAAGGACTTTTTCGGGTTTGAAGCCCAAGGATGAAACGAAAATAATAAAATGAAGGTGAGATGAAGTCAACAGCAATAATAAGTGAACGAAAAAAGCTTCCCAAAAAAATAAAAAAATTAATTGTGAATCAATTTTAAAAGGGAACACATTTAAATAAATAAAGGGAAAAAAAAAACAAAAAAAAAATAAAGAAGAAAAAATGAAGAAGAAAAAAAATAACGAAGACAGAAAAAAAATTTTAAATTTTTGAAAAATTTTTTTTCCTAGTAAAAAAAAGACCTAACCCCGGCCAAAAAGACCATATTAAAACCCAAAAAATTTCCCCCTTTCTTTTAGCCATACCCCCCGGGGTTTTTAAAAGGGGTGCTTTCCCACTTTTGGGTGAAGATACTACTAAACTGCTAATGGGAAATAAACAATACTAACAAAGATTTTAAATACACTGTTTTAAACTATCATTTTACTTCTAAAAAGACAAAAATTTAAATAGTATACTGGTTTGCTTCTTTGCCAATACCCAAGCTATTAATAATGTTACCCAGGGATCTTTTCGTGACTATAAGCCAAACTCCAAATAAATAAACTAATAAAAACTATTACTCTTGTAAAACCACTGTTTTTTCTGTTTCCCAAATTTAAAATTTTTTTTATTAAATTATTAAATTTTTATTATTGTTGTAGTTTATTTTTAAATTTTAATTTGTAGTGTAGTAATAAAAATTAATAGTAGCAGTATTTTCAGCAGAATTTTCAGTAGTAGTAAACAGAGCAGCACTAGTAGTAAAAATAGTAGTAAACGGCTTGACAAAAACTCCTGGGGGAAAAGAAAAAGTTTCCCCCCCCCCAATAAAAATTTGCATTAGTTGCACTCGTGTTCTTTTACTTAAAGAAAAGTAGTATAGTAGTAGTAGTTTTGTATTTAAAAGTAGTAGTAGTAGTAGTAGTAGTAATAATATAGTCGGTAGAAACAGCAACACAGAAGTACAGTAGTAAAAAACATTACTTTAAATTTAAAATTTAAAATAAATTTTTATTTTTATTACCACATTCGTGGGTTTTTTACGGGAGAAACGGGATAATAAATTTTTCCCCCTGACATAGGGTTCGAAGCCCCAAAAAGTCTCTCCATAAAGGGGTTTTCGTAAAAATCCTGTACCCCAAGGTCTTTCGAGCGGGACTTAGACTTCAGATTGTGGCTTTGTACCCTGGATTTGAGGGAAATTTAAAAACCCTGCTAGGTGACGTATTGCCCCTCTCCCCTTGAGATGGGGAAGGAAGAGAGAGAGAGAAGGGGAGAGAGAGAGATTAGATGAAGATAGAGAGAGAGCACTTGTCAAACTTAAATTTTCACCCCCTTTCACCCCCCCTAAATGTCCCCCCATCGCCCGGGCCCTTTACCCCCTTCGCATGTCACCCCCCACCAAAGGGGACCTCCTCTTCCTTTACCCCCCCACTCCTTTTAAGGAGCTTTTTCTTTTTATGCTTGTAAGGGCTCTTTGTCCTAAAAAAATTGGGGTTAATAACTCTCTTCCCAAGAAAATTTAAACTACAAAAATCCGTTTTTTCCAATAAAATTTTTTCAGCTGTTTTTCCGACCCGAGTTTTAAACCTTCCCAACACTTTATTTCGCTAAATAACCCCACGTGGGTTTTGGGTTTTTTAAATATCATTTGAATATATTTTTTCCCCACTTTTTCTTGGGGTCTCGTTTTTTTCACCCTTTTTTTGCTTAAAAACCCACAAACAAAAACGAAAAAAAAAAGAAGGGAAAAAAAAAGGGAAAAACAAAGAACCAAGAGCAATCGATATTAAAAAATAAAAATTTAAAAAAATATTGAGGGAAATTTAAAGGATAAATTCCATATGTTTTAAACCCGTCATAGTAACTTGTCAATACACCCAAAAGTCACTAGGGCATTTCATCAGACATGTTTTCCCCTGCAAAAGGGTTTCATTAAAACCCCAAAATTCAATTTCTCAGGCATTATCGATTGCTCTTGGTTCGTGTTCTTCCTTTTTTGTTCTTCATTTTTTTTTTTCGTTATGTTTGTAGGTTAAGCAAAAAGAGGTGAATAAACGAGACACAAGAAAAAGTAGAAAAATATATTCAAATGATATTTAAAAAACCCTAAACCCCACGTGAGTTATTTAGCGCATGAAGTGTTGGAGGTTTGAACCTCAGGTCGGTAAACAGCTGAAGAAATTATTAGAATAACGATAGATCTGTAGATTAATTCATGAAGAGAGTTATTAACTCCATTTCCTTAGGACAAGAGCCCTTCACAAGCATCAAAGAAAAGCTCCTTGAAAGGAGTGGGAGGTAAAGGATGAGGAGGTCACCTAGTGAGAGGTGACATGCGAAGGTGATGAGGTGACAGGCGATGGGTGACATTTAGCGGGTGACAGGTGGTGTAAAGTAAGATTGACAAGTGCTCTCTCTCTATCTATCTATCTATCTCTCTCTCTCTCTCTCTCTCTCTCTCTCCTTCTCATCTCAAGTGAGAGTGACAATACGTCACCTAGCATGGCATAAATCCCTCAACTCACATGGTACAAAGCCACAATCTGAAGTCTAAGTGCCGCTCGTAAGACCTTGCGTACATGGATTTTACGATACACCTCTTATGGAGAGACATTTTGCTTCGAATCCTATGACAGAGGTAAATTTATTATCCCGTTTCTGCCAGTAATAAACACGAATGTGGTAATAATAATAACAATTATATTAATTAAATTAGTAATGTGTTACTACTGCTACTTCTGCTGCTGCTGCTACTACCGCTACTACTACTATTACTACTACTACTACTACTACTACTATACTACTACTACTACTACTACTACTACTACTACTACGTTAAGTAAAAGAACACGAGTGCAACTAATGCGACATTTTATTGTGGCAACGTTTCGTTCTCCAGGAGCTTTGTCAAGCCGTTACTACTACTATTACTACTAGTGCTGCTGCTGCTACTACTACTGCTACTACTGCTGCAACTACTGCTACTATTATTATTATTACTACTACTACTATTACAATACAAATAAACTACAACAATAATAATAATAATAATTATAATATAAAAATATTAATTGGAACAGTAAAAACAGTGGTTTTACTAAGAGTAATAGTAATATTAGTTTATTTACTAGGAGTTTGAGCTTTACTAGTCACGCAAGCATCCCTAGTAACATTATTAATAGCTTCGGTATTAGGCAAAGAAGCTACAGTATACTAGTAATGCTAGTCATTTTAGAAGTAATAATGATAGCTTAAACAGTCGTAGTATAATCTTTGTTAGTATTGCTAGTAGCATTAGCAGTAATAGTAGTATCTTCACTCCAAAGTAGGAGCAGCCTTTTAATACGCCAGGGTATGGCTGAAAGTAAGGAAACATTTGGTTAATATGGTCTTGTGCCGAGTTAGGTCTTATTTTTACTAGGCAAAAACTCTTTCATAAATTAATGTTTACTGTCTTCGTCTCGTTGTTTTCTTCTTCATTTTTTCTTCTTTATTTTTTATTTTCGTTTGTTTTTCACATATTTATTTAAATGTGTTCCTTTCACATAGATTCACAATTAATTTGTATTTTTTTGTAAGCTTATTTCGTTCACTTATTATTGCTGTTGACTTCATCATCACCTTCATCATTATTCTCGTTGTCATCCTTGTCTTCAACCTGAAAATGTCCTCATCATCTTCATTATCACTATCGCTTTTTCTTCAAATCATCATTCACACGATTACTGTCTAGTACAATCATCACTACCACTACTGCTATTACTACTACTAACACTAAAGCTGTTATCATCTCAACCACATTCATGACCACATCACTACCACCATCACACCTAACACTGTTACTCCCACAACTATCATCGCACAAAAATCAACTCCCTACCACCATTTTCCAATTACTATCCCCACTGTCACCGTTCTCACTGCCACCATTTACATCTGACTCACTACCTACCCAGCATTGAAATCTCCAGTCACAAATATCTCTGCATTTTTCTAGTACCTATCCCTTTTTATGTAGTGTAGTTCACTTTATCCCGTTTGAATCCCTGTTCATTCTACAGTTAATATATATATATATATATATATATATATATATATATATATATATATATATATATATATATATATTATATATATATATATATATATATATATATATATATACATGTCGTGCCGAATAAGTAAAACTTGCGATTTTGGTTCAAATAACATAATTCTTCTTGCCGAATAAGGCGAGCGAAAATTTGTGTATGAAATCATTTCTCAAAAATCATTCTGAACCTAACGAAAAATATGTATTAAATCAATGAAAACTTATCTAAAATATGTTTAGTTGGATTAAGCTAAAACAAATTGCGCTTGTTATAATATGGTTAGGCAAGTTTTCTAAGGCTCTCTTGGTACAAAATTATTAATTTTTACATGAACATAAATGAAAACAAATATATATTTAAACGTATAAGGAAAAATTTAGGAAGGACTTAATTTTAAACGAGTTCTTGCTAATTGATCAATTTTGCCTATTCGACACGACATATATATAATATTATATATATATATATATATATATATATATATATATATATATATATATATATATATATATATATATATATATATATATATATATATATATATATATAAATACACACAACACACATATATATATATATATTATATATTATATATATATATATAATATATATATATATATTATATATATATATATTTATGTGTGTTGTGTGTGTGTGTGTGTGCATTTTGTGCTACAAGATAAAATAACATTAAACCAAATAATAAGCCGCATTAGTTAAATTAAGTCTGGCCCTATATACTTACGCACACTTTCTAACCTACACAATAAATAAAAAAATCAAACAAGTTTAGCATAGGTACCCTTGCTGTCAGGCACATGCCAACAGAAAACGGGATGGGGGTCAGAAGTTGCCACTGGTGACACCCACAACACTGGCTCGACACGCTCTACACCGACCGCGGGTTGAAACCTCACTGAAGCCCTAAGCTGGAGAGAAAGACAGCCACAGTGGCCTGAGAGAGCGATGGGCGTGGGGGCGGTGGTGGAGACACCACCGCCCAGGCGAGGTCACCTACCTGTATATGTTTAAGATATATGTACACCGTTATGAAAGTTTTTGTAGGAAACATTTCGTTCACCAGGAAATTTAAAAAGTTTGTGGTGACTGAAATACTATGTAATAAAAGTTTCCCTAGACTGCACATGACTTTTTTGTATAATATTTAGTTTAATATTCACAGTTTGTCTATTGCGTTGATAGATACTGTTATAGAGCATTATACACTTCGTAGCACAATTCTTACCGATGCCAATAGAATACTGGCAACAGTAAGAATTGTATATTATTTGCCGGTATAGACTACCGGCAAATAATATACAATTACGCCTAAGTACATCATTGCATTACTGTTGAGCCATACTTAGCTCTGAGAAAAAATTGAAATTACTATCAGATTTCCTTTGACAGTAGAGGAGTACCGCAGGTGGCCCATTAACACATGCAAGCCTGGTGTTCCATCCCTAACCTTAAACTATGTTTTAGGGGTTTAAGTATTCTTGACTGGTGGGGACTGCCAACACACAGCCTTAATGACACTCATGTAATCAATAGGCTTTAAATTCGACTACCTCCACTCATATATTTGAGTAATCTATTTTGAAAGCTACATATTACCTTCCGTGACACTACCTGATAGTTTGTTCTGCACATCAACAACATCATCACCAAAACTTTCGTTTTCTTATATTTTTTCTAAATTTGAATTTTTCCACCGTCTGTGAACAATGTAAACAGTGTTTAGGAGGGACTCTAAGAGTTTATGATTATTATATTCACGGGAAAGCGCTTAAAAACTTAAGAGTCA
>NW_026508484.1:0-14146 GCF_026875155.1 Cherax quadricarinatus
TTTTTCCAAGGCCCATCAAGGGAGACATCTTGATGTTGCTGAAGGAATTGCAGTTACCCTTCCCCTTCCTAAGATCAACCCTATTTGCCTCTCATCTCAAGGTGCTGTATGACCCTTTATGGGTGTAGAATATCTCCATGATTTTAAAAATAATAAAAGATCAGAGTCTCTCCCACAGTACTTGATGTTATTGCTGCTGTTCTCCATTATGTATTAATATTGTTACAAGAGAATCAATTTATAGTACAGAGACTACCAAAGTATTTTAAGTACAATCAATATAATCCTTTGGCTCACCAAATACACTGCCACTGATATTTAAATACCAGTAATATACCACTGTAAAAGTACAGTTCTACCTAAAATGTCTGACTAATACCAGTGGTCAGCTTCCATTTGTGTCCTCTCATCCTGGTCTTTACCATGTAGAATAATTGTTGTCACATTTATTAATTCTCAAAAATAGTGTACACATATTGTGATCGTATCTCCACTAGTTTAACACAATTCCAAATCAAGTTCTTTTTATTATTCTTCATAGCTTTTGCTCCTCAGTTCAGGTATCATCTTAATGGTGAATATCTCTGCTTTCTCTAGTGTGCTGTTATGTTTTACTCAGTGGGGGCTCAATGCTGAAGCTGCAGACTCCAGGTTTAGTCTTTCATATGAAAAGAATATTGATTTAAGATTCTTCCAAATGAATTACCCACACATGGGTTTAACACTTCAAATAGAGTAAAAACAATTGCGAACAGTTCTAATTATCTGCTCCCTGGAGACTTCATCTCACTATTCAACTTCCAATTGATATTGTATTAAAGCTAATTTCAATTTTAACCGAGTCTGATACGTTCTCAGTGCAAATTTATTTGTTATTTATTAATGAAAACCTAATGCACATATAAGAAAATATAATGAATTGAGTGAGACCAAATTATTCAAGAGGACTTTTTGTTTTTCTTACCACAATGGTTATCTCCCATTAACCTAGGGTAACTCAGAAAGGAAAAGATTTTCTCCCTCCATCCTATAATCCACAACTACTACAGTCAAACAGTAAACCCTGGCTTGGAAAGACCCACACTATGACTGAAATGTTAGTAAAATCCCTTAAGAATAATCACCACTCTACTGTACATTAAAAAATGTGAAGATAAAAAGTTAACAATACGTACTACGTATAATGAAGGTGCATTAATGCCTACTTAACCCTACACTATACTGCAATTACAATATAGTATGTGCAATATCTAACAAATAAAAAGCTGCAGTTACAGTATAAGTAAAAACAAGCATTTTTGCCATCATTTTTTAAATTGAGAAGTGGTTTATAATTCTATGCATTATATAGTACAGTGGACCCCCGGATAACGATATTTTTTCATTCCAGAAGTGTGTTCAGGTGCCAGTACTGACCGAATTTGTTCCCATGAGGAATATTGTGAAGTAGATTCGTCCATTTCAGACCCCCAAACATACACGTACAAACGCACTTACATAAATACACTTACATAACTGGTCGCATTGGGAGGTGATCGTTAAGCGGGGGTCCACTGTATTACCTTTTCCCAGAAATCAGAGATTAAATGTTGTGAGGGAAAAGCTCAACAGATAGGAGTAGCAAGCGAGTATATGGTAACGATAGTTTGATTGCCGGCTGCTTGTTAAGGTAGGGTCAGTCTAGCTCCGGTTATCCCCTCCCCCCCTTTCTCCACCCCTAAAGGTAGTGTGGGGCTCGGACCAAACAGTAATCACTTGACTCACAGCTCCCAGCACAACTATAAGTAAAAGCCTCTGCTCCTATTCTAGTGGATATTGGTTGAAAGCTTCCCTTTTGACCAATAATAAACTTTGTCCTTTCAGTTTTAAGCTCCACATGAGACTTTTCGATAATCACCACCTTTTTTAAGTATCTTGCACTTATCATGGGAGTGATTTCTTAAGCAGTGGGTCCCTGTTTTTTTCCAGCTTGGAAGACAGATGGGCCCACCTGCCAAACCAACGAAAAGTGTTGAAGGGACGGACTGAAACACCCCATGAACGCATTTCAAATCTACTTATGTTAATTGTACAGGACACTACCCTCATTTTTGCAGGGGTAAAAAACCTGCATTCCTGTCATCTGGATGACTTTTCAAGGCTATAGACTCTGTAAGAACTAGTGTTGGGTTTTCACCAACACCTGTACCCCCCCCCCCCACACATCATCATAAGGCTACAATTTTACAAGAGATGTAAACCTCCACCAGACACCCCGATAACGTATATATTTCGTTAATTCAAATTCATTTTTTCCATTTCATTTTTAATTTTTCTTTCAAGTAGGATACACCTTCATATTTCAATGTTTTATCTTTGCATTAATAAATAATAAAGTGTTTATCTTTGTGAATTATTATTTCTTTTTCTATTAATTTTCCTGAGGAGGAGACAGCCTTGGTAATACTGTCTGAAGTTATTACAGGGCTGAGTAAGCCTTCACAACTGTTATCTTAAGACACTACATGTACATTAATTTTCCACTGTGAAAGTATGACAGTATATATATGCAAGTTAAACATCTTTAACTATTTACTGACTAAAACAGGTAAATATTTGTCAACATACCTCTATAGCACAGCCTATTAGAGCACCCCTACGGTAAGCCTTCCACAAGAGTGAAAAGAGTCTAGGAGGTGGATTACGGAGGTCAATCATCTCTACTACACCACCTGTCAGGTCAACCATACTCTCGTTAATGTTTCCTCCTCGCAGGGCTTCGTATCCGCCATACACCCTGCGTGGTCAAGGAAATACAACATAAAAGAAATTGAGGGGAATGCTCAACATGGAAATATAGCATCACTAAAGGCCCAATGGACCTCAATGCAAGTAAGACAGTCATTGATGATGCACTGACTTTCTTGGGTTATCCTGGGAGGCTAACCCTCCGGGGTAAAAATCCGAACAAGTCTCATCTTACCTTACTGTTGTGTAACAACTAAAGTGTAGTTAGTAGATGTTCCAAGCTGCTATTGCTGAGTAGGAAGAATGTCAATTACCATATAAACACACTCATGATTTAACAAAATAATTTATTTCAGCAATATCTTAATGGTGCCCCGTGGCCTGGTGGCTAAAGCTCTCACTTCACACAGTGAGGGTCCAGGTTCGATTCCCGGCGAGGGCAGAAACACTGAGCATGTTTCCTTACACCAATTGTCTATGTTCCCCATCAGTAAAATGGGTACTTGGGTGTTAGTCGACTGGTGTGCATCACATTCTGGGACAGAACTGACCTAATTTGCCCAAAATGCTCTGAGAGCATAACAAGCGGCTTTCTGTATACGTAGCAGTATGCCATTGATGTCAGCTAGGCCTGTATACGTACCTTGTACATATACTTGTAGAAAGAAAGATATTATTATATTATTATTGAAATTTAGAACAAGTTTAGTAGTTTTTTGTGAAAATTGTAGTGTAATAATTAAGAACTACAAGAACATACACAGTCCTTGAGCCTGCAACTTTTTATACTGTAAAAATATGCCATAATACAAAGTACATTCAGTAGATTAGTGTCATGTCAATATAGTAGTACTGTTAATTATGCCATAATACAGTATGTGTACATTATACATTAGTTATGATGCCAATAATGTACTAGTATGTACTATAATAGTATATACCTAAATAACCTAACCTAAACATACAGAATACAACGGTTTCTTCTTTTTTTGCCATATATTAGATCTTAACATATAACCATCCAAAAGTTTTGCATTTCATTAATATTTTTTATTTAAAAATTATCTGTATCTTTTAATGGTAAATGAAATGTTTTCTGTGCACTTTTGTATTTACCTTACTTGGAGAACATTAATCTGTTAGTTTAATATCTTCATTATACATCCCATATCTATCCTGTGGGCGGTAGTCAAAAGATGACAGAGGTACATAATGGGTCCAGGGGCTGGGTCCCAAAGCTTTGATAGCTGAACAAGGTACAAAAGTAATGGACTCAAGTTTAGTATACTAAGTCTTGCAGTACAACTGAAACAGTTTCAGTTTCTTATGGTAATTATTAATATACGTATTAAGAATTTGAGATAGTGGTTATCATGACTTGATGTGCTGCTGAAGTGTGAGCAAGGCAATGCTTTTTAAAAGCTTCAGGGAAACCGGTTAGCCAGACTTTAGTCATGGAGGTACAGTGCCTTGACCCTAAAGGAAATGTGAGGATGTTGCAGTTTATGGGCCATCTGAACTATGGTGTTAGCACACTTCAGGGCAGACAAAAATTAAGTAAATGACAGTGTATGTATTGCCTCATTTTTGGGGATACCCTACCTTGATGAGCAACAACTGTTGTATTAAAAATTTAAATGTAAAATTTAAATGTAAAACTCACGGTACTCACTTGGCATATGCTTTCTCCAGAAGTGCACACCAAAACTCATTTTTGGTTTTAGAATGCATGAACACAAGCTGGTTATTATAAGTGGGCAGCATATCATCAACCACAACTTCCTGCCATTTTCCATACTGCCAGAATCTGGAGGCAGGTACCAAACAATATGATAAATTACTGGGCAATATATGGTTGGTGTTAAAAAGGTAATATACAATAGTATAAATCCAGGTGTTCCTCATTTTATGCTGTAAATGCATTCCAGACCCTAGGATTTGTATGTACCACCATAAATAATTATGCATAAAAAGAAACTGCAATGGATTTTGTAAACCATTCATGTACATAATTACCAAGAGAACCAGGACATTGCATAATAAATTTGCATATAAAGCAAATCCGCATAAAGCAAAGATCTGTACTGGAAGCGGCACCCTTCAAGAGGGCATCTTGATGCTGGAGGGTTCTTGATCTAAGAAATTGGAGCTACGTCTTTACCGAAGATTCCCACTACAGGCAGCACACTCCACCAATATTCAAAACTAACTTTAAACCTACTCACCATACAAAACATCCATACTACATGCATAGAACACTTAACTCTGATATAAACCCTCCCCTCAAACGTCTCCTTACCAACCTCAACAGAACACATGACCATATCACAAGGCACAGATCACCCTTTGATATTCCTCGTGTGCATCTCACACTATGCAAAAACTCAGTGCACATAAAAGGCCCAAAAATCTGGAATTCATTACCTGTGAATATAAAAGAAACACTGTTTATAAATTCAAGTCTCTTCTTAAAAATCACTTACTCACCCACAACTAAATAAATACTGAATAATTGTATCTCATAAATGTTTAACCTGTGACCCAATCAAACTTTGTTATTTTTAATTACATTACCTAACAGAATACTCCATTCTACTGAATGCACAGCAACACAGTAAATGACCATATAACCTGTCTTTGAAATACTCATTTGTGCTTAATTGTTAACTGTTTACAACAATGTTTACCACTGAATATATCATTGCTTAGTTAATCTTAAGTTAATTTTAAGCCTGCCCATAATTCTCTGCATACAAGGGGCTTTGGCATGTTACACTTAACCACTGTATTTCCTTGTACTTCTATGTATCATGTTCAAATTAATAATAATATCATACCTGATTACCTCCCATTTCTAAGGTGCTGTACGATCCTTATGGATTTAGCATTTCCAAAGGAATGTAATACAATAATAAAAATCTTATTATACAGTAATCCCAATCACAAAAAAATAAACACTTTAATTATACAGAGACAAAATATGATGAGGTTTGTAAATTTTGGTCCCTCACACCAACGAGCCTCAGTGAGTATACAGTAGTTATAATTAATGTCTTACTTCTCCATCCCCCTCTCTGTTTATGCCAAAGTATCAATCACCGTTTTGACTCCAGGAACTCACTTAAAATGGAAAATGCCTGCATAGAATTCTACGAATCCTTGGTCTCGTGGCACCACCACATGGAAGAGCTGAGGGTTGAGTGTGAGGTTAGACACTGCTGCCAGCAACCAACAGTCACCTGAGGGAGTGTAAGTTATGTATTAATGCACACAGGACTGTAATTTTCATCTTAAAACATTTTGTTATTTTGTTGGTGAATGACCCACACGGGTTTGGTGGCCTTGTGCGTCAATCGCTAGGCTGCTAATAATAAGACATTACCATGATCCTAATGGAAATAAAGTCATTTTGACCTCTGTTGGGTTATCCTAGATGTGGAAATATATTAGTACCAAAAATTCCCACTGCCGGGTTCATATGTAAATATTTTAGGGTTGTGGTCAGAGGGGTGGCGACAGTCGAATCGCGCCCCTAAAGTTAACATGAGTTAACTTTAAGATTGATAGATTTAGGCCTTCAGAATGATTTAGGTAGACTTGGATTGTTTGTAATAAATCAGGCTCAGCGAATACAATCTTTAGTGGTGAGAAACATTAAGTTAACATGAAATTTCAATTACTATAGGTAACATGAGAATTAATTTATCAGTACAAGAGCAAATTCTCACAAACTAGAGAACACCACGTCAAGACTGGGACTTGATTGCAGGATCTCCTTCAGGCCATAACATTATCAATCCATTGCATAGAAAATAAGGATGATAGACTCATAATGGCCAAGTACAATATGAAGACTTCAGTCACTTTATCTAGCTAGGAATATTCTACTCAAAACTTTCAAGCAGTGAATTGCCACTGCAAATGTAAAGAGAACTTACGGCGGCAGAACGAGAGTAAAACACCCATTACTGGAGCGTTGAGTTCAAACGTCATCCGAACGCAGTGGCGAAGATTCTGAATAAACACTCAAATCTAGCTAGTACCGAACTTGCTCAATCTTCACTTACGAACAAAACCATATCACGAAATACGTTGCGCAGTCCCCCCAAGAAAAGTGGGCTTCACTGACTGTAATAAGACCATGCCCAGAGCTTGGGACCAGCCATCAACTCCTCCCACACACAGAAGGGGGTTCCATTCAGAGCCCTGGAAGTCTTCGAACGCGTTTCACCAAAGTTGTTCCTGATCACCGCTGGCTAGTACGTTACGGTCTTGGTGCAGAGACGAACCTGGTTGGTCAGTCCTGGGACACAGATTGGACCCAACGGGGGAAGAGTTGACCCCGTAACTCTCCGCATTTCTGGGTTATCCTGGGTGCAACCCTCCGGGGTTAAAAATCCGAACGAAATCTTATCTTATCTTCAGTATTTTTCTCACGTAGGTGACCATCAGTACGGGGTCATTGACATCCAGGATTGCTGAGTATTATTATAATCGTGGGGGAGCGCTAAACCCGTAGGATTATACAGTTTATGTGGGGGGGAGGGGGGAAGGTATTCAGGCTCAATTAAGGGAACTGGAGCACAAATCCAATTCCCTAGATCAAGAGCTACTGACCAACGTCAAGGAACCTCCCTTGAGGGGGAGATTGCTGAGTAACTATCCCTTGAATATTAAGCCAGAAGCTAGTAATCTTTCTTTAGGAAAACCCCAACGAATACAGGGACCCTTAGAGTGTATGCTAGGATTACTAAATTATATTAACTGATTATAGGTACCATTCCTCTATGCACGTGGTACCTAGAAGAAAGGGAAGTCATTAGAAATTCGTAGCCCAGCAGATTTAGGGAATTTCTAGCTAGGGCAAGCATCCCACACCAAGTAAGTCTGTTCTAGTTTGTGAATAGTTGAAGGTATGTCTTCCCTGCTAGTCAGTTAACTCTCTCTAAAGAAGTGTATCCATAGGGGTGCTTGTGAGAACAAGACATTGTAGTCTTGTGTTACCTGTGTCAACAGTGATTGACAGAATGGGCATCTCACAAGTTCCCACACTTGGTAATTTACATGCTACTGTACTAAGACAATTGAATTCACTTAAAACTTGTGTAAATGTACCTATATAAACTTACGTCGTCATTGATGCTACTTTTTTGTGGCTTTTTTTTTATTAAGTAAATAAGTTTATTTAAGCACAGGCACACATAAGTACAATTATCATACATAGTGTAAATCACCTCGGATAACCCAAAAAAGTCTCTACAGCTTCCGTCTTATTGAATCATGCAAAAATTGGGTAAAATTGTACCTAAAAGAGAAGAAGCAGCCCAGCCACCGTGGAGAGAAGACGTTGTCGTTCCTGCTCTTCAGCTGAGCAACTCTGAACACTGTTGCTCGAGATTTTTCTTGGGTTATCCTGAGTAGTTCTTCACCAGAGCTGAGAGGAAACTTGCTTGCAGTCACTTCGAGCCCCATCCCATCAAGAGGGTAAGGCGGTGACTTGCTTGCTTGTTCACCCCTCTCATCCCCATCCCCCCATCCTTCCCCATCCTCCCCTCACCCAAACATCAACACTGGCCCACACACTAACACACTACATACATTGCTATCCTTCTGACTTTCCTATCTTCTTTTTCGGCAACTTCGCTTTGGCGAGTTAACACAAGGCATTTGACCTCCGGTAGCCCGTGTGGTTTTTTAAAATCACCCCGATCTTTGCCTTGGGCCCTTTCCCCTCACAAACACGAGGTGGGCTATCTGGGGTGCCCCTTCATAATCAGCTGAAATAGGATGTCAAATTAACTTAAGGAAAGATCCTTTTGTAAGAACTCCTCGCCAGATTTTCCCTTTCCTAGGACATCATGGGAGGATACGTGAAAGATTTACGTATTGAGGAAATCAAATGTCCATGAAAGAAATTCTAACATGTATTTGGCTCGAACTCAACTGTTGGTTTCCAGTGGATTTTTTCAAACCCCCACGCTGGAGCAGTACTTCCCCCTTCTTCAGAAGGGGTTTACTTCAACTGTGAAGCATGATCTCCTTGAAAACTGGAAGATTCTGGTGTTACCCCATTGCACCTGAGAGCATCAAGCTCAGAGGACTGTGTTTGTGGCCAGAATCAACATTTTATGAAACATAGCAATGTAAAATGAAATTGTTGAGGAAAATTAATACAGGGGGAAAAAATCTAAATTTAGGGCTGTAGAAGCACATAAATTCTCTAATCCTAACAACAACAAGGTAACCTTAAAATTAATACTCGAGACACCTGAGGAGGCCAAACTTGTGTGTCAAAATGGCTTCAAATGTTTTGGCACCAGATGTACACCTGACCAAATCTCTCTTCAACGATTTGTCAGTGTGACACAATGTTTTAAATGTTATGCCTTTGGTCATTGTTGTGATAGAAACACAGACCTTATCTCTAGGCTTTATTGAACATAGAATCTTCATAGTACTTCTGCAACAAAATATAATGACTAGTACATCTAATAATGGCTTCTACAGGGATGGTGATGTCTTGCATATGTCAAGAGAAAAGTTATAACTACAGGCCACATATTTAAACTCACCATGTAATCTGCATCACTAATATAGGGATAGTAGAAGAGAAGAGAATCACACACCATGTGTTGGCGCCCATGACACACACCAAACTGTTGTTGTTGTTAAGGGCCCCGAGAGGTGGTGCAGTATTATCCTGCTACTGCTCCCCACAGGAGCAGTTAAACACTACAATCTCCCCTTCTAAAAATCAGAGACAGTAATCCCCAAAATGTTTGGGGGGCGACGTACACTCCCGACCTTCGTAGCCCCTTTAGCCTCTTCACCAGGTTTTAATATTTTCCAGCGGGGTTTGACTAACTGCTGGAGCAGAATCCTCTATTCCGTAGGGGTAGTCTCAAGGGGCTTTCCAGGAGAAAACGAAGCATCCTTCACATCTATTGGTGTATCTTGAGATTCCACACTAATGGGGATTTCAACTGGGGCTAAATGTCTTGTAGATACTGTAGTCTCTTCACCATTTTGGTAGCGAATGTGGGCATAATGTGGATTAGCTTGCAGGAGCTCTACCTCTTCCACTAAAGGATCCGTCTTGTTCATCCTACGTGACTCTTCAGGAGAACGGGTCCAGGATGAACATAACCAAGTGGCACGGAGGGCTCCAGTAGAGGAACGACGTGAATAGTTGAGGAGTCTTTCATGAGGGGTTGCATTAGTAGCTGTGCACAGCAATGATCTAATAGAGTGAAGAGCATCAGGTAGGACAGTTTGCCAGTGTTGAACAGGTAGATTGCGCGACTTCAATGTCATTGTAACTGCCTTCCATATAGTACCATTGAACCGCTCCACTTGACCATTGCCTTGAGGGTTGTAGCTTGTTGTTCTGCTGCAGGCAATACCTTTGCTAGACAAAAACTCCTGAAGTTCGTTACTCATGAACGAGGATCCCCTGTCTGAATGGATATAAGCTGGCATACCAAAAATAGAGAACAACTGTGAAAGACAACCCCTACGGAAATAGAGGATTCTGCTCCAGCAGTTAGTCAAACCCCGCTGGAAAATATTGAACCTGGTGAAGAGGCTCAAGGGCTACGAAGGTCGGGACGTGTACGTCACCCACCTAACAGTTTGGGAGATTACTGTCTCTGATATTTTAGAAGGGGGAGATTGTAGTGATACTGCTCCTGTGGGGAGCAGTAGCAGGATAATACTGCACCACCTCTCGGGGCCCTTAACAACAACAACCTGTGCACGCCAAGGGGAATTACTTGGTTCTATAATAACCTCCTTCAGCAGCCTCTGAGTTTCTTTCTCAATGAACATCCGATCCTCATAAGAATAGTGGCGTGACTTAGCTGATATAGGATGGCAATCCGCGGTAAGATTTGCAAACAGCTTTGGTGGGTCTACCCTTAAAGTGCTAAGTCCACAGACAACAAGAGGAGGCAGTTCACCTCCATATGTTAAGGTGACACTACCATGCAGCTTCTGAAAGTCCTGACCAAGGATAACATCAGAGCACAGTTGTGGCAGAATAGCTAAATGTACATCTTGATAATCCTTTCCATTAACTCTGAGATTTACCTTACAAAACCCTAAGGTCTGAATAGAGAGAGATGTTGATGCCATGGAAACAGTACCTGATGAGTGATGTACAGTCAAGGAGTGGTGTTTAACTAAGTCAAGATTGATGAAACTCTCTGAGCTGCCACTATCAATAAGACCATCTACTTCTGTTCCTTTGATGAATCCTTTCACAACTGCCTTTGACAGTGAATTTGGAGTAGCCGCAGAAGTCACTGTTGCTAGTGTCGCATGATCACTGGAATGTGTGGAGGCACTAGCTCTTGTTGATGCATTAGCACGACATACTTTAGCAAAGTGACCTTTCTTGTGGCATTTATGGCACATTGCTTCACGAGCAGGACACTTTGGACGTGGATGTCTTGAAAAACCACAAAAGAAACACACCGTACCTGCTGCTGCTGTCACTGAGGCAGGTTCCACAGTAACTTCATTGCAAGAGTCTTGGTCAGGAATTGCAGCACTTACCACTCAAGAAGGCTGAGTGGTACTGTATACTTCAGAATTCTTCTGAGCTGAATCTAGAGCTCTTGCCTGGTCAAAGGCAGCGGCTAAGTCGAGAGTTTTATTCTCCAATAAACGCTGCCTTATTATTGGTGATTGCAGGCCACTGATAAAAGCATCCCTGATGGACTCTTCACAATACTGAGCAGCTGTCACTGCTTGGAAGTGACAGTCCTTACCTAAAATTTTTTCAGTGCTTAAAGGTATTCCTCTAAGGATTCATCATCTGCTGGCGGCGAGTTGCAAGCGATAGCGTGCAAAGATTTCATTTGTAGGTTTAATATACTAAAGACTTGAGGGTTTTGATAGCATCTTCGTAGGTATTACACTCAGAAATAGCCTCATATATCTTAGGTGACACAAAATTGATGAGCAGACTTAGTTTATCTAGATCTTCTTTGGGAAGGGCCCCCAAGAAGTTTCAAAAAGTTTTAAAACCAGTGCTTCCATTCCTGAGCAGCCGTTGATAAGCTGGGTCACAGTCTAGCCTCTCGGGTTTTCAGTAAACTCTCCATGTTGTGATGTAGTCTAGCGCAGGATCACCAACAGGTAGCCCAGGATTCTATGTTAAATAAATTGTTGTGACAGAAACACAGCCCTTAATCTCTAGGTTTTATTGAACCATGAATCTTCATAGTACTTTCTGCAACAAAATATAATGACTAGTACATCTAATAATGGCTTCTACAGGGATGGTGATGTCTTGCATATGTCAAGAGAAAAGTTATAACTACAGGCCACATATTTAAACTCACCGTGTAATCTGCATCACTAATATAGGGATAGTAGAAGAGAAGAGAATCACACACCAAGTGTTGGCGCCCATGACACACACCAAACTGTTGTTGTTGTTAAGGGCCCCGAGAGGTGGTGCAGTATTATCCTGCTACTGCTCCCCACAGGAGCAGTATCACTACAGTCATAACACCAACAAATGCAGTACTCAAGGGCAAATTTGTAGCATTTGCTCTGGCCAACATTCTTATCGAGATTGTACTAATAAAAATACACCCAAATGTGTCCTCTGCAACGGAAAACATCATGCTGTTTCTGCTATTTGTCCTGAAAGGAAAAAGGAAATGCAGAAAATTATTGAAGCCAAGAAACTGTCCACTTCAAAGAAGACCACTCCCCAGGCACCACCAACGATGTCCCAAACTTCCTTCCCAGCTCTGCCTGGATCAAGTGGGACTCCTCAGGTCTCTACCAATGGTTCCAATGTTTGGAATTCTGCCCCTCTTGGAGCGCCCCAATCTAACCCTCACCTACAACATACACAAACGCAACAACAAGGTTGTCTCATCTATGTCTCAGGTATCCACAGCCGGGGATATGACGAGAGCACAACTAATGTATATGATGGCCAAAGACATAGCAGGTGGTGACATTCATCTCTGGTCTCAGGTTTTAAATGATCTGTTAATGGCTAATGGGATCACTCCCATCACTATCTAGGCTGGAATATTGCTGCACTCTAACAGCACCTTTCAAGGCAGGTGAAATTGCCGACCTAGAAAATGTACAGAGAACTTTCACGGCGCGCATAACGGAGATAAAACACCTCAATTACTGGGAGCGCTTGAGGTTTCTAAACCTGTATTCCCTGGAACGCAGGAGGGAGAGATACATGATTATATACACCTGGAAAATCCTAGAGGGACTAGTACCGAACTTGCACACGAAAATCACTCACTACGAAAGCAAAAGACTTGGCAGACGATGCACCATCCCCCCAATGAAAAGCAGGGGTGTCACTAGCACGTTAAGAGACCATACAATAAGTGTCAGGGGCCCGAGACTGTTCAACTGCCTCCCAGCACACATAAGGGGGATTACCAACAGACCCCTGGCAGTCTTCAAGCTGGCACTGGACAAGCACCTAAAGTCAGTTCCTGATCAGCCGGGCTGTGGCTCGTACGTTGGTTTGCGTGCAGCCAGCAGCAACAGCCTGGTTGATCAGGCGCTGATCCACCAGGAGGCCTGGTCACAGACCGGGCCGCGGGGGCATTGACCCCCGAAACTCTCTCCAGGTAAACTCCAGGTAAACTATCCCAGAAAATGTGAAGGCTATTATGACCCAGCCTTCTCATAACAAGAAGTATGTACCCTACTCTACATCTAAACATAAACCTAAGTCATCCCTGGCCCAGGGATCGCCCACCTCGCATACCCAGGTTGTCAACTCCCCTCAACCCGATAAGTCAACACCTGAACATAACAATGCCCCAGAAATTGGTGCCTACTCTCCCGCTATTGAAGCTGATCCTGTTGAACCTGGAGTTTACCTGGAGAGAGTTCCGGGGGTCAACGCCCCCGCGGCCCGGTCTGTGACCAGGCCTCCTGGTGGATCAGAGCCTGATCAACCAGGCTGTTGCTGCTGGCTGCACGCAAACCAACGTACGAGCCACAGCCCGGCTGATCCGGAACTGACTTTAGGTGCTTGTATAGTGCCAGCTTGAAGACTGCCAGGGGTCTGTTGGTAATCCCCCTTATGTGTGCTGGGAGGCAGTTGAACAGTCTCGGGCCCCTGACACTTATTGTATGGAACTTTCCCAGGATAACTCACCTTGCCTACCTAATTTTCCCTTGGAGCCTCCACAGTCTCCCATTAACTCTCACGAGCCTCTGCTTCCTGTAACTGGGAATATCATACCTCCGTTTTCTGATGATGACTAACGATTCTAATGAATCTGTTAATATTACTACCTCTAGTGAAGATAATGGCATTTTTAATACACAAGCACCTACGCAGAAGTTCCCTCCTCCCCTTGACGAGTCCAGCAGGAATAGTGTGGATACCACACATGACACTACTTGCGGCGTTCAG
>NW_026508487.1:0-13859 GCF_026875155.1 Cherax quadricarinatus
GTAAAAATTTTAAAAATTCGAAAGGCGGGAACCCCCCTTTGAAAAAACCATCTGGATTGTTGTTTAATTTATGCTTTTCAAGGGGGACAAACTGCCTCGGCAATTATTGATTCCCAAAATTTTCCCACTATGGGGGTTTTAGGCTTATTGGTCTATAGTTCGAATAAGGCCCTGTCCCCTGTTTTGAAAATGGTATCACATTTGCCATTTTTCCACTTATCTGGCACCAGCCATTTTGTATTTCCCAAAGGGTTCGCAGCAAGGCTAATTCCAGAGGTTCGCAAAGGGCAGTTCCGGGGTTCGCGCGGCTATTCCCAGGGGTTTCACGCAAGGTAGTTCCAGAGGTTCGCAGCAAGGCTGTTCCAGAGGTTCGCGCAAGGCTGTTCCGAGGTCGCAGAAACTGTTCCGAGGTTCGCAGCAAGGCTAGTTCCAGAGGTTCCACAAGGGCTAGTTCCAGGGGTTTCGCAGCAAGGCTAGTTCCAGGGGTTTCGCGCAGGCTAGTTCCAGAGGTTCGCAGCAAGGCTAGTTCCGAGGTTCGCAGCAAGGCTAGTTTCCAGAGGTTCGCAGAAAGGGGGCCTATTCCGGGTTCGCGAAAGGCTATTCCCAGGGTTGCAGAAAGGGCTAGTTCCAAGGTTCCAGGAGCTAGTTCCAGGGGGTTTCCCCCGAGGCTTTCCAGAGGTTCGCACCGAGGCTAGTTCCAGAGGTTCGCCCCGGGCTATTTCCCGAGGTTCGCACCAGGCTAGTTCCCAAAGGGGTTTCGCACCGAGGCTGTTCCAGGGTTCGCCCGAGGCTAGTTCCCGAGGTTCGCACCGAGGCTAGTTCCAGTGGTTCGCAGCAAGCTGTTCCAAGGTTCGCAGCAAGCAGTTCCAGATTTCGCGAAAGGCAAATTTCCCGGGGTTCGAGAGCAAGCTAGTTCCAGAGGTTCGCAGCGGTATTCCAGGGGTTCGCGCAAGGCTAGCCCAGAGGTTCGCAGAAAGGGTAGTTCCAGAGGTTCGCAGAAAGGTTTTCAAGGGGGTTTCGCAGCAAGGCAGTTCCAGAGGTTCGCGAAAGACTGGTTTCCAGGGGTTTCGCAGCAAGGCTTTCCCAGAGGTTTGCAGCAAGGCTAGTTCCAGAGGTTTCGCAGCAAGGCTATTTACAGGGGTTCCAGAAAAGGCGTTAGAGGTTTCGCAGCAAGGTACCCCAGGGGTTCCAGCAAGGTGAAACAGAGGTTCGCAGCAAGGCTAGTTCCAGGGTTTCGCAGCAGGCTAGCCCCAGAGGTTCGCAGTAAGGCTAGTTCCAGGGTTCGCAGCAAGGCTATTTCCAGGGAGGGAACTGATCTAGAGTAGAGACTCAAGGAACCGCCCCGGACCACCATGTAAAAAAATCAACTTTGGATGTGTGGAAAATACCCTTGAATTTGACCAAGAGATAGGCAGATTAAACTATGTAACACAAAAACACTGTGAGGACTGCCTATGTTAAGTTTTGAAGTGCAACATCCGCTTTTCGCCACCAGTGGCTTTATCAGTACAAATTAAATGACACGAACGAAGACTGTAGAATTATAAAAAAGTTTGTTTTCAATATCTCAGTTTTGAGTTGGGTGTGGTGGGCGTTGGTACCAAAAAGGACCTTATTTATATCAATAGAAGCTGAAGTTTCCCGAAAGTTTTTCTTACAATTTGATAAAAGCAGTAAATTTGACGAGATGTTTCCGTCTCGGTCAAAAAGGCGGAAACCCAAATGCTGAGCTCAACCCATTTCCCCGCAAATCATATAGAATTTTGAAAGAGAAAATACAAAACTAAAATACGTAGAAAGACTACCTATTACAAGAGGGAGGAGGGGAGGGAGGGAGGGGAGGGGGGGGGGGAGAGAGAGGAAAAGGGGGAGAGAGAGAGGGGGGAGAGAGAGAGGGAGAGGGAGAGAGAGGGGAGGGGAGAGGAGAGAGGAAGGGAGGGAGAGGGGAGGGGAGAGGAGGGGAGAGAGGGAGAGGGGGAGAGAGAGGGAAGAGAGAGGGAGAGGGGAAGGGGAGGGGGGAGAGAGGAAAGGGGGGGGGAAGGGAGAGAGAGAGGAGAGAGAGAGAAGAGGAGAGAGGAGGAAAAAAGTGGCAATAAAAATTTTCACCTGAGAAAACGCAAATGATCATCGTCTCTAGGGACGATGGTAGCTGGTGCAGTAGAAAGGGGTGAATGGGAGGGTGTTGGCCCTAAAGAAGTTGTATCTTGGGGGAAATTTGACTCCAAACTAACCATGAAGAACCGTTGAAAATCTTGCAAACAAGGCGCCCGGAAGCTTTCAGCACTTCCCGTATCCGCATTGCTTGACGAGGGGTTTGGGAAGTCCTGAAAGGGGAAAGTCGTCACACCTTTTTTGCTCCACTTTTTTTGGTTTTCCTGCCCCCCCTCTCATCTGCAAAATGCTTTGACAGGTAGAGAAGGAGAAGAGTTACCTCGCCTGGACCCATCCCGGATAGATCTGTCATTTCAGCAGGCCTTAAAAAGGAGGGAGTGGGGGGCCTTACTGTTATGTACAAGGCCAAAATTGTCAAAATACCACACTTGGGTCCGCTTCGGGACAGGTGAAAAAAAGTTTTATGCCCCCAAAACGGGAGAAAGCAACAACTTCACTCTGGCGTACCCCTTTTCCCAAAAAATCACTCCCTCTGGTCAACATAAAAACTAAGAAATAAGAATGTAGGGAAAACCCGGGGAAGGCCATGGCCCATACGAGGGGTTTACAAAAAGTCCCTTTTCCCAAAGCATAAAAAAATCCCCCGCACCCCCAACACAATTAAACCCCCGCCCCCCCCCCTCAAATTTTTTTGTCCAGCCTTTCTTAAAACTACCAAGGCCGCCCCTATCCCCCACGGGAAGACGTTCCCGATCTACAAATCTGTTAGAAAACCTTAATTCCTTGCCCTTTTTAAATCAAAATTTTTTTCCATTTCCTTATTCCCGGTTCTTCCTGGTTCGACCCTAGTTTTATTTAAAGTCTCCCTTGTTTATGCCGTCATCCACTTTTAAAACTTCAAAGTATCTCCCCTCTTCTAGCCTCTCCAGAGAGTGGGATTTAAGGGTTTAAGTCTATCTTCATACGGGAGGTTCCTTACACAGTAAATCATTTTGTCATTTTTTCTCTTATGTTCTCTAAGAGTCTATGTCCATCCGAGTAAGGGGACCAAAATGAGCCAAATCTAAATGAGGGGTCCTAGTGATGTTAGGCTGTAAAAAACTTTGGACTTTTGTTATTATCTTCTTTAGTAAATCCCAAATAATCGTTGGCCTTGTTGCGCCACTTTTGTACAGCATAATGATGCAACGGATAGTCAGTTGACAAATGAAAATCTGGGCCCCAGATGGCTCCAACTTCATTCTGTTCCCTACTTTTTGTTCATAACATAAAAATGCTTTCAAAAAGACTGAAGTAGGTAACAGTTTAGCTTCCAATAAAATTAGGGAACCTTAAACCTTGTCAAACCTTATGTAAAAAAAAAAAAAGGGAGAGAGAGAGAGAGAGAGAGAGAGAGAGGAGAGAGAGAGAGAGAGAGAGAGAGAGATTTAACTAAAAAATTATTCTGTAGCCAGATCAACATAAATGTGAATGTGTAATGGATGACCAGGTGCAGTGACATCCGCTTTCCATTATTCCAACTCAGGCTTCATTTCCTTGTGATGTCAATTATTCACAGCATTAAGAGCTCCTCCGGGGCCACTCACACATAATAGTCTACTTATTACCTTGGAATAAGATAAAAAAAACCACATTACATCGTTTTTATAATACTTTTATATATTTTTTTCATTTTGTCAGTTATTTAACGCGTTATGTTAAGGTTTATTTTGCTTTAAATGTAAAAAAAAAAAACTTGCGTAGTTACTAGAGCCTTAAGTTTTAATGGGTGTAAGCCAGCGCGTGTTTATAGGCATGTAAAGGCGTATATAGGCCTAGGCGAGCCTCTGATCGTTGCCCATGGTTGACTGGACAAGATGCTTTTGGAGATGCTCACTCAAAATGAAATTGTAAATGGAGAAACTGTTAATTTGTTAAATTCACTCATGTTAAATCATTTGCCGTACGTCTCTGAAAATAAACTCTCTCTCTCTCTCTCTCTCTCTCTCTCTCTCTCTCTCTCTCTCTCTCCTCTCTTCTCTTCTCTCTCTCTCCCTCTCCTCCCTCTCCTCCCTCTCCTCCCTCTCCTCCCTCTCCTCCCTCTCCTCCCTCTATCTCCATCTTGCTCCACCAGATCACACCTGACACTGGATGAGTGATTACACTCGTCATTCCACTCGGCAAGACTGGCACGTTCAAGCATCCAGCATAACATTGCTTTTACATAATAGTTCCCCCTCCCCAGTCCCTACCTTCCCCTCCATTAGCATTTATAATGGCTAATGGGCACCTTTGGCTACCATTAAGGGTTATTATAGAGGAACAGGAAGCTTAGCGGCCCACCGAAGATGATAGGGATTAATGATGCCAGATTTTGTGGTGGAAATATTGTAAGATATAAATGGTTGCTACCTGACCTGTGATATGTTTGGGGGTGGGGGGTCACCCAGATGCTGGTGTTATGTGGTGTTGTACTGTGTTAGGTGGTGTTATGTGATGTTACACTGTTGTGGTGATGCTTTGCTGTGTGTTATGCGAGGTGTGTGGTGTCATAGTGTGTTGCGTGGTGGTTTGTGATGCTGTTATGTGTTGTGTGTTGTCACGTCGTATTGTATAGTGTGTGGTGTTAAGTAATGTGATTATTACGTGGTGTTGTGTGGTGTTAGGTTGTTTTGTGTGGTCTGTGGTGTTCTGCGGTATCATGTGGTATTGGTTGGGTAAAATTGTGCTGTGATATGGAACTTTTTTGTGATCGGATATAGTCTTGCGTAATGTTTTGTGTTACGAGATATAGAGAAAAAAAACACAAATGTAATATAATGCAATCCTTTATTGACTACTATTCGCCCACAAAGTGGACGTTATCAAGACACACAGATTTACCTGAACAGAGAGTACCTGAGTATATGTATGAAACGTAGTCAACAAAGGATGGCATTTGTGACATGTTACGTACCGGGGCTTTGCCTGGTGTTGTGTTACACTGTGGTGTTCTATGTATACTGTTACATGTATGGTGTTTGATGATGTAAACTAGAAAGAGAGAGATGCTCCTGTACAGGCGAAGGCGAAGAATCACAGAACTGCTGAAAGGGGCCAATATACCTGAAACACGAAAGGAGGAACTGGTCAGAAAAATAGCAAATATGCGTGGTGTTAAGTAGTATTGAATAAGTTTGGTAGTGTGATGTGTGTACTGTGCTAACGTGTCGGTCTGGAGTTTTATGACTCTGATCGTCGGTTCTAACCCCGCCCGTGGTATGGTTTGTTGCAATCGTGTCATTACGATTTTGTGAGTAATGATAATGAAATTATTATGGAATAATATCCCTATATATATGGTGATCATAACAGTGTTTACTGCAAATGTATCTTCAGTATCAGTACAACATGTCAGGGACGGATCTACGATGAAACTAATGAAGCTAAGCTTTCAGGGATCCATAATCCCGGAGGAATCCCAGAAGCGACTGTAGTCCACATTGCTTAAAGAATTTGGGTTTGTTGTATGAGAAGGGGTTGCGAAAGGGCCCCTATAACCATTCAAGTTTCGGGGCCCCAAAAATGTAGGTCCGCCACTGTCTATACTAGTTTATAAAATGTGTGCACCAGTGTGTTTTCTACACACATACACACACACACACACACACATACACACACACACACACACACACACACACACACTACGTGGGTGTGTATGTTAAATGAAACTCGTGTTTTAAATATCAGTGTGGTAAAGGAAATAATCAAAAAAGCTGTATTTCGAGAGGACACCACGAAGTGTTTTTTCCTTACAAAGTTTTGATAAACGTGACTTATTAGTCTGTTACCCGATATTTTTTTGTTTTTGTTTTTTGGAGTGTGATGATGATTGAGATTCCAATGATTTACGATGCATTTAGAACACTGCTTTACAGAGAAGTTCAGATGCATTGAGAGCCTTGCATGCAATTACTGACCCGGTTCAGATGCTGCAGCTGATGTATCTTGGCAGTTGCTGTTTAAAACTATTGTAGAAAATAAGAAGTTCTGAACTAAATACACGTTTATATCAGATTTAAAAATGAAAAAAACTTTTGTTAAAAAAATATATTATCACATGTCTTTTGTCGCAAGTAGAGTATATATATATATATATATATATATATAAATTATATATATATGTATCAAACCATACCCCGGCCGGGATTGAACCCGCGGTCAGAGAGTCTCAAAACTCCAGACCGTCGCGTTAGCCACTAGACCAGCTAGCCACAATAAGATTCGTCCAACTAGGTAAAATTTCTACACCGGGACTGACCGCGGTTCAATCCCGGCCGGGGTATGGTTTGTTTGCAATCGTGTCATTACGATTTCGTGAGTCAAGTTATATATATATATATATATATATATGTCGTGCCGAATATGTAAAAAATGGTCAATTAACAAGAACTAATTTTTAAAAATTTAAGGGCCTTTCTAAAAGTTTCTCTTATTTCGTTTAAAGATATTTTTTTTTCATTAATGTTAATGTACAAATTTTTAATTTTGCCCAAAAGAATCTTAGAAACTTACCAACCTTTATTTATTTTATTTATTTTAGCCTAACCCAACTAAATTATTTTAGATTTGTTTACAGTAATTTAATACTAAACAAAAATAGTGAAATATATTTTTTCGTTAGGTTCAGAATGATTTTGGCGAAATTAATTTCATATACAAATTTTCGCTTGTCCTATATGGCAAGATGGGGCGTTGCTATTTAAGCCAAGATGGCAAGTTCTGCCTATTTTGGGACGACCTATATTATTATATATATATATATATATATATATATATATATATATATATATATATATATATATATATATATATTCTGCCAAATAGGTAAAACTGGTCAATTAGCAAGAACTCGTTTAAAATTAAGCCTTTTCCAAAATTTTCTCATACGTTTTAAGATATATTTTTTTCATTTATGTTAATATAAAAATTTATAATTTTGTACCGAAAGAACCTTAGAAAACTTACTTAACCTTATTATAACAAACGCCATTAAATTTAGCCTTATCCAACTAAATATATTTTAGATAAGTTTACAATAATTTAATAAACAAACATAATAAATATATTTTTTTTCTTTAGGTTCAGAATGATTTTTGCGTAATTATTGCATACACAAATTTTCACTTGCTTTATTTCGTAAGAGCTTGCTTTTTAAAAGCCAATCATTATATAATATATTTAAAAAAATATATATAATATATATAATATATATAAAATTTTAATATATATATTTTATATATATACAAAAGACACAGTAAAAGGGTTTTCAGTTAGCAAAAAAATCACTGTGAAAAATAATTTAATAAAAATTTGGACAAATAAAAAATTTTTAAATTCAAATTCTTGTGTGAATAGTTTTTGGGGGTTTTGTGTAAAGGGATGGTCTATTTGGGGGGCCAGGGGGGCTGCTGCAGTTTTTCCTTTTTTGAGTGCGTATCGGGTGTTGCTTTGTTGGGGGATTGATAGTGAGTGTGGGTAGACCCTTTATATGCCTTCCTTTTGATACATTCTTTTTATTTTCCTTGAAATGTGAGTAGTCACAAAAGCGTTTGGGAAATTTCTCAATTTTTCACAGGGGTTTGTTTTGTGTGTGTTTTATATATAATTATATATATATATAAAATATATATATATAATATATAAAATATATATATATATATATATATATATCAAAAGGTCACAGAAAACAAGTGATATAAATATGCAGAACAACCCCTGTGAAAAAAATGGTGAAATTCCAAACGCTTTCGTGACTTCTCGCATTATCAAGGAACTTGATAATGTGAGAATTTCACGAAAGCGCTTGGAATTTCACTATTTTTCACAGTGGTTGTTCTACAACACACACACAAAACACACACACACACACACAACACACCCCACACACACACACACACACCACACACACACACACACACAAAATATATTATATTATATAATAACCTTAGGCAGCGTGGCTCTTACAAAGACTCTTACCACTGATGCCTAAGGGGAATCTGGGTCGGGCGGTGTTACAAAGGCTGTGTACGCGACTCTCACGGGAATAAATATTTACCTGTCAATTTGGTATTCATCCCAAATCTTATTTTTTTAAGATCCATTCTGATTAATTAGTTTTTTCTATTTTCGTGGTATTTAATAGTTAGTGATGCCTGAATAGAATGCTGTGGGAATACGTAGAAAAGAAATGTATACTTGCATTTGCTGGCATCTTTTCTGTCTGCCTCGCTATTAATATTACTAAGTGATTAATCCAGCCATTATAGCCTGGGCATAACTGATTGGAAATTAATCTAGGGAGGGATTACCAACCGCTGGGGTCGACGTAAGCGCCATACCTGTCACTATGATGAATTGACGCCCACAAAATCCTACAATGGAAAAGATATTTAGGTGATGATAGTTTTAACTGCTAGACATGAAATTCTCTGCATTTTGCTGCCAAACTGTTTTTAAGAGTAAGAAGTGAAGTGTTTCACTATGGTAAATTCTTGTTTTAATTAAGTTACATGCAAGTTTCATTGTATATTAAAATATAAGTGTAAGTGTTTTTACAAGTGGCAGGGGCCACGTTGTGCGAGTGTAAGTGCGATGACAGTGTAAGTGTTGTGTTTCAAGTGGCAGGAGGCCACGTTGTGCGAGTGTAAATGCGGGTGACAGTGTAAGTGTTGTGTAAAAAGTGGCAGGAGCCCCCGTTGTGCGAGTGTAAGTGCGATGACAGTGGGAAGTGTTGTGTACCCAAATGCATAAGCTACGTGGTGAAGTGCAAGTGCGATGACAGCAAGTGTTGTGTTTTAAGTGGTAGACGCTACGTGATGAGAGTGTAAGTTGTTGGTACCAGTGGTAGAAGCCTACGTGGTGAGACCCCTCAAGGAAGGTTCCTTGATGTTGGTGAGGGGCTCTTGATTAGGAAATTTTTATCGTGCTCCAGTTCCCCGAATTAAGCCTGAATGCCCTTTACACCCTTCCCCCGGGGCTGATAATCCTCGGGGGTTTACCCCCTTCCCCTTGATTTAAAAAAATAATTTCGGTGAGAGGAAATGCGAAGTCGTAAGTTTGTTTTACAAGTGGGGGCTAATGGTGAGAGTGAAGTGCGTGACATGAAGTGTTGTGAAGTGGGAGGCTACGTGTGGAGGGAATGGTGATGTAAGTGTTTTTTTTCCAAGTGGCAGGAGTAGTGGGGAGATGTAAGTGTTTGACAAGTGGGGACCCGTGGGTGAAGGTAAGTGGTTTTTAAGTGGGAAATGGTGACATGTAAAAGTTGGCAAGTGGGAGGGGCTAGTTGGAATGTAAGTGTTGTGCAAGTGGCAGGGCCACGTGGTGAAGTGAATGCGTGACAAGTGGCAGGAGTACGTGGTGACAGTGTAAGTGTTGTGCAAGTGGGAGGGTTTTCGTGGTGACGTGTAAATGTTGTGCAAGTGCAGGACTACGTGGTGAAGGTAAGTGTTTGTACAAGTGGGAGGGCTACGTGGGGAGAGTGAAGTGTGTGTACAAAGGGGAAGGGGTACTGGTAGGTGAAGTGCTGTGTACAGGGGGGGGAGCAGGGAAAGTGTAAGTGTTGTCAAATGGCAGGAGCACGTGGGAAGTGTAAGTGTTGTTCAAGTGGGGGTACGTGGGGAAGTGTAATGGTGTAAAGTGGAGGAGCTACGTGGTGACGTGTAAGTGTTGTGCAAGTGGAGGATTTGTGGTAAGTTAAGTGTTGTGTACAAGTGCGGGCTACGTGGTGACCACTGGGAAAACTAAAAAAAGCTAACCCAAACGGGGATTCATTAAATTTAAAACTCAAGACAAAAATAACTGTGCCATTCAATTGAGGGTTAAAAACCCCTAACCAGGAGCTGTAGTTTACCATCTGTTAATAGATGAGGGACTGCCAACCCCAAACTATTCCTACAAAGGTTTATGGATTGATTGTATCATTGCTCACTTGTGCTGCCCTTTTTTCCTTTCTCTGATAGACTGAAGAAGCCTACCGCGTAGGCGAAAAAGTTTCGACAATAAAGGGATACTTTGCACAATGTCTTCTCTCATTTGGGTATTTTGTATAATTTTCAACTTTAAATTTATTTAAAAAACAAAGTATTTCCTGATTGAAATACAAGGAGGGTTTGTTTTCCCCAGGTATTTTGAGCAAAGCCCGTCTCCCTAAAAATGAGGGGTCACACCCAGCAAGCGCCGAGACCGTCAAACGCACCACCAAACCCAACACACAGGGAATCATTAGGCCGAGTAAACATGGAGATTTGAGACATTGATTCAAATCGCTGGGGATTGAAAAAATCTTGAAGGTTTACAAGATGTTTGCTTTTTTTTTAAAAGGGGTAACTGTTTTCTTACTGGGTCCTCCTCATTGTAATTGAAATGGGTTCAATCTCAGGAATGCTAATTAGTGAACTGAACCTTTGCGGGTGGAAACCCACGCAACTAGATCCACTTCCAGTTAGTTGTTTAGCTTATGAGAGTTCTAGAAGGGTTTGTTATACCGATGGGAAATTTGTGAAATTATTCATTTAAGTAAAAGTGTATCGTAATGTTTCCGCGCACATTGTTCATCCTGTCAGAACCTGCGGTCATTAAATGAACATTGACATAGGAGGTGCATTAACTAAATGTGGCTTATCATTACCGGAAGTACAGTTCTTAAACCGTTAGAATTTGTTCATTCTTTTGAATAAATTAGAATCTCTCCGTCTGTCAGTTGTCCTTTGTCTATCTCTGCCTCTGTCTTCTGTCTGTCTGTTCTTCTCTCTCTCTCTCTTCTCTCTTCTCTTCTCTTCTCTCTTCTCCCTCTCTCTCTTCTTTTTTTCTCTCTCTTCTCTCTCTCTCTCTCTTTTTCCTCTCCTCTGTCTCTCTTCTCTCTCTCTCTCTCCTCTCTCTCTCTCTCCCCTCTTCCCTCTCTCTCTCTCCCCTTCTAAACAAGAAAGAGCTGTAACCACCTAAATATCGTGTGAAGCCTTTCTTGACAATACCTTTTTTTTAAAATCTTCATAATTATGTAACATGCAAATTAGATGAAGTTAGAGCCAGTTGTGGGGTCAGATTCTCTCATTTGGTCAGTTGATTTTTTTTCATTAATGTTGCATAACCTGAGAAAGTGTAACAAACTATTCATTTTAGGAATGATTAAATCGCAGATAAAGTGATGTTTTGGGGGTAGCAGCTGTTCGTTGACCGTCTTGTGGTAAAAAAAATCCGTATTCTGGCTGGTCATAAAAATGAGACAAGTGTTTTAAGCTTGATAGCATTCATCTTTGTTGAAAGCAGTGAGGTCACGCAGCTCTCAGTGTTTTTGAAGACCTTGCTGAAACGAGAGATTCGTCAAGACTGTGTTCCCAGGCTAGAGATGTATCCCCTTCCTTTGGGTCGCGTCCAGTGATTAAGTACCGTTTTTTCCCCGGCGCATAAGGCGCATGATCATGTAAAAATACACAAGACGATGTTTCCAAGGAACAATAACGTAACTTTTAGTAAACAATTGCTAAAGCGTTAACGAAAGCCTCCCCTTGACCCTGACCTTGAGCATATAAGGCGCAGGCTGTTTTTTTCAAGACTTTCTATGGGGAAAAAGCGCGCCTTACATCCCGGGAAAAATACGGTAAGTTTATTTAGGCACAGGTACCATAAGTAAAAATATCACTCACAGTGCAAATTATCTAAGATAACCCAAAAAAAAGTCTGACAAAGTGACTTATATCCATCGGGGTTAGTAAACCGGACGAGATGGAGGCGAATAACATTAACGGTAAAGAAGGAATAAGAGGGGAAGCGAGTGAGAGAAAGAAGGGGAGGCTTTCTGAAGGTGCCTCACCGACCTTTTTCCCAGTGGGTGACCTTATGACCACTACCCCTACAACCCCCACCACCCCTTCCATACCCCTTCCTCACCTCCACCTGCCACCTACCCCCCATCCCTACCCCGACCTCCTTCATGAAACCCCCCTCGTCCCCCCCTTACCTACTTTCCTGACCACCCCATCCTGTGTGATGAGAGGACAGTAAAACAGCGTGCTTTTCTTACCACGGGTGTGCTAATTAAGTTTATTCAGGTACAGTACACAAATACAGTTACATAAATTATCATACATAGCATGTGTGTAGATTACCTAGGATAATCCCCCAAAAAGTCAAAGTTATTTTAAATTTCCTTAGGGTCCTCTTAATAACTTATTTAAACCTTAGAAATAAAAACAAGTAACTCAACTATGTGAAGAGCAGTTACAATAAAAGAATAAGGAATAAGATAAACTGATTATTTTCATTACCATTGTAAGAGGATCAGATCACAGTAATAGATACATGTATGTCAGCTATGTAAAAAATCCCTCTCCTCCCTTTCTATATCTACATTCATTAGGTACGTTTTTTACTCTTTCCCTAACTCTCACTTTGTCTGTAACTCTCACTCAGTCTGTAACTCTCACTCAGTCGTAACTCTCACTCCAGTCTGTAACTCTCACTCAGTCTGTAACTCTCACTCAGTCTGTAACTCTCACTAGTCTGTAACTCTCACTCAGTCTGTAACTCTCACTCAGTCTGTAACTCTCACTCAGTCTGTAAACTCTCACTCGACTGTAACTCTCACTCAGTCTGTAACTCTCACTCAGACTGTAACTCTCACCCCAGACTGTAACTCTCACTCATCTGTAACTCTCACTCAGACTGTAACTCTCACTCAGTCTGTAACTCTCACCAGTCTTAACTCTCACTCAGTCTGTAACTCTCACTCAGTCTGTAACTCTCACTCAGTCTGTAACTCTCACTCAGACGTAAATCCCCACTCAGACTGTAACTCTCACCAGTCTGTACACTCTCACTCAGTCTGTTTAAATCTCACTCAGTCTGTAACTCTCACTCAGTCTGTAACTCTCACTCAGACTGTAACTCTCACTCAGACTGTAACTCTCACTCATCTGTAACCTCACTCAGTCTGTAACTATCACTCAGACTGTAACTCTCACTCAGTCCCGTAACTCTCACTCAGACTGTAACTCTCACTCAGACTGTAACTCTCACTCAGTCTGTAACTCTCACTCAGCTGTAACTCTCCCCTCAGCCCGTAACTCTCCTCAACTGTAACTCTCACTCAGACTGTAACTCCACTCAGTCTGTAACTCTCACTCAGACTGTAACTCCCACTCAGACTGTAACTCTCACTCAGTCTGTAACTCTCACTCAGTCTGTAACTCTCACCAGACTGAACTCTCCCCTCAGTCTGTAACCTCACTCAGACTGTAACTCTCACTCAGCTGTAACTCTCACCAGTCTGTAACTTCACTCAGTCTGTAACTCTCCTCAGACTGTAACTCTCACTCATCTGTAAAATCTCACTCAGACTGTAACTCTCACTCAGACTGTAAAATCTCACTCAGACTGTAACTCTCACCAACTGAACTCTCACTCCCTCTGTAACTCTCACTCAGTCTGTAACTCTCACTCAGTCTGTAACTCTCACTCAGACTGTAACTCTCACTCAGACTGTAACTCTCACTCAGTCTGTAACTCTCACTCAGTCTGTAACTCTCACTCAGACTGTAACTCTCACTCAGTCCCGTAACTCTCACTCAGACTGAACTCTCACTCAGACTGTAACTCTCACTCAGACTGTAACTCTCACTCAGACTGTAACTCTCACTCAGTCTGTAACTCTCCACTCAGACTGTAACCTCACTCGTCTGTAACTCTCATTAGTCTGTAACTCCACTCAGTTAACTCTCACTCAGCTTAAA
>NW_026508489.1:0-11749 GCF_026875155.1 Cherax quadricarinatus
AAAGGGGAGAAAAAAGGGGAAAGGGGAAAAGAAGAAGAAACAAAAAGAAAAAGAAAAAAGGAGGAATCAGGTTAAGTCGGGGTTTTTCTGAAGTTTGGAGCATTTTACAATGTAGGGGGGAGAGGAAGGCACTACAAAACGAGCCGGGGCTAAGGTTTTTACAAGGAAAGTTTTGTATTAGAGGGGATTAAACAGAGGGGCGACTGTTCGAGTTGAAGGGAAACATTTCTAGCAAAGACCTCAATAGGAGGGCTTTTACTCTGACATGACAGAAAAAGCTTTTTTAGGTCGGCAAGCCTAACACTTTTTTTGTGCTCCCTAATCTGTCAAAAGAGACGGACCTTTTTCTCCAAATTTTGGGGAAGAGGACAGGAGGCAAGAAATAGAGTAACACCAGGAACACTGTAGAGGGAGGAGGGGTATGAACAATTAGTGCAAGAGTTTTGTCTGGGGGGAAGGGTAAGCTTGATGCAAAGGGGACGGAGAGAATTGTTGAGTTTAAAAAACCCGGGAAAGTAGGGAAGGCAAAGGATAGAAGAGTTCTCATGAATAAGAGTTTGGGAAAAAAAAGGTCCAAGTCGGACCGAAACTCGTCGTGAGCTTCTCTCTTTTATGGGGGGGGTTTTTTTGTTTTCCCAACCCTTGAGGGTCCAACCCGGGACGTTTCAAAACGGTTTCTTTGGACAATAAAGCAGACTGTAAACGGATGGTTTGGGCGCCCTAAAAAACACAAACATTAAAATAGGAACGTGACGAAACGCCAATATACAAAAACGTTAGAAACAGAAATACAAATAGCTAGAGCTTCATTTAAGGGGTTAAAATAGAAATTCAAGAGGTTGCTATAGAATTGCAGAAAATTTAAACCCATTAAAAATCATTATGAAGCTGTGTGTATCTGTGGTCTAAAAAAACGGGCTTCCACGGGATAAATTGTCATTTTTGTGAAATTTGGGTCACCCCCCTTTGTGCAGTACCCCAGAACTACTACAAGCATTATTAAAACGGGAATGTTTTTGGGTATCCCAAATTTAGAAAATCGGGCTAAAATCACAAGGGTTTAAAAAGGACAAATAAAAGTGCTTTCATAAAAAACCTGGAAGCTTTCTACAACAGATGGGAAATAAAAGTCTGGGCTGAAGGTACTCCCCCTTGATACGGGCCATGTAGTCCAAACGTAAGGCTGGAGGGATGTCCGGTAGTCATAAATGGGGGGCTGATAGTGTTGTCCTGGGGACAGTAATGGTGAAGCAGGGGGGCTGCCTGGGGACAGAAATGGTAAAGCGGAGGTGCTGTCCGGGAGACAGAAATGGGAAGCTGGAGATACTGTCCGGGGACGTAATGGTGAACTGGAGATACGCCCGGGGGAGACAGTAATGGGAAGCGGGGGGTGCTGTCCTGGGAACAGTAATGGTAAGCGGGAGTTTTTGTCCAGGTATGGGGAATTAACGCAGGAAGGAAACTTTAAAAATGACCTCATAGGGGACGGGACCATAGTGGGGAAACAAGTGTAGTCAAAGATAAATAAAACCAAATTGCAAACTAGAAATACCGCGGGGAATGAAAACAAGAACCCAAAAAATACTAGGATAAATTCCCAAAAAAACAACTGGGGGAGCCCCTTTTTGTGCGGGGATGATAGAATAAACGGGGAAACATGCACCAACGGGGAATACAGCACAAAACCCCAAAGGCAAGCGGAAACCAAGCCTGTCCATCATCCCTTTGGGATTGCTGGCAGGGAAAATCTGGAAAAACAGAGGGGACTGCAACAACCCCCCTAGAAAATCCCATGCCCAATGACAACAGAAAATCAAACTCCCTTCCGAAGCTTTCCCCTGAAATGTGTACCTCTTTAGTACAGGGAAAACTGTGCATAACTTTAAATTGCCAGGAACCATCTAAGGGGGCAAAAAATACAAAACATCCAGGGGCCCTGGGAAAAAACCCGGGTAGCCACCCACTCAAGGGGAAGGTTTTTTAGTGCCCGGAAGGGAAAAAAAACTGGCAGGAAAAGGCAGAAAACGTACAACAAAAACCAAAACCAGTCATTTCCTGGAGTGGGGAAACCCCGTCGATGGCCTCCACTCCAAACCCCCCGATACAGAACTAATCCGGAAAAAAAATCCCCCCCCAAACCAACAATAAACCCCCCTCCGATAACATTCTTCTTTTCAAATAACGGGGCAAAGCACAAAAAACAACAAAAAACCTTTCTCCGTGGACTGCTTGCAGAGGGCCCAAAAGGAATGTTCGCGCTTTCACTAGACCCACATAAAGGATCACTTGGACAAGAAATATGGATCCCGGTTACAACCCATACAAAATGACAAGTAACGGCAAAAGGGGGGGGGTTGGCCTTACATTGCAGATCACTTTTTGCACAAACTGCTTAATGCCTCAAAAATAGTGGAAGTTTTTTTTGCAGTAAAAGGGCGAAACCAAAACCTAGTCATTTTGGGATCTACAAACCTCCGGATGCAACATCCCAGCAAATTTCCCGAACAACTGTTTAAAAAATTTACCACGTCGGAAAAAACTTCCCGCTCCTGCACCCAACATCTTGCTCCTGGGGGATTTCAACTTAAGGCACCAAAATGGAGGAATATAGCACATAAATTGTTGCAGTAATAACACCAGGAGGAAGCTCTGATGAAACACAAACTCACACGAGCGTTAAAATCTCTCACGAAAAAATTCAATTTAAACCAGAGCAAATAATAGAGCCTACTAGAACCGGAGAATACACTAGACCTCATCTTCATCTAACAATGATGAATCTGATAAGAATGTCACCATACAAAAACAATATACTCAGACCAGCCGCGGGGGCGTGACCCCCGAAACTCTCTTCTCCAGGTTAAACTCCAGGTAATTGAGGTTAAGTACATTATGCGTGGAGCCCAGAACCGACAAACGGAGACTAGTCACGAGTGAGCATTCACCAAATTCAACTTCATAACAAAAACATAAAGTTGGACCAAGTAAAACCAAGTCCTAACCGACATAAGCTGGGAAATACACTAAGCAAACACAGACCCCAACTTATGCCTTGAACAATAACTCGTGCACTCGATGTAAAGCAAAGTTTATTCTCTAAGAAAAAGGAGAGTAGATGTACAATAGAAAGAGACAGGCGCTCCCTTTAACTGGCGACGAAAAAAAATAACAGAGCGGCTAAAAGAGGTCAATATTATATCTGAAAGCGTAGGGAGACACTGTCAGAGAAATAGCAAGCAATCGAACATAAGCTAAAAGAATCCTTTAGGAGTCAGGAATCGCGGGAAGAACTGAAAAGCCATAATGAAATCGCAAGAAACCCAAAGTATTTCTTCTCCTTGCCAAATCAAAATCGAGAACAACGTCCAGTATTGGGCCCCAACTTAAACAAATGGGTCCTACACAATGACAGCAAGGAAATGATGGCATCTAAGTCCCAATATGACTCAGTTTTTTTAGCAAGCCGCTAACAGACTGAAGAGTCGAAGATCAAATGAATTTTTTATGAGAGAGCCCACAAAATTTGATTTAACACAAGCCTATCCGATGTTATCCTGACGCCAAATGACGTCGAACAGCGATAAATGACGCCCATGCACTCTGCCCAGGCAGACTCATGAACTGTGTTCATCAAGAACTGCAAGAAGCCCTATCACAGCCTTCTTCCATCCCTATGGAGAGGGAGCATGGACACGGGGTCGGTCCCACAGTTACTAAAAACAACAGACATAGCCCCACTCCACAAAGGGGGCGTAAAGCAAACAGCAAAGACAACATGACCAAAGCACTAACACCCATATCATAAAATCTTTGAAAGGGTCCCTAAAAGCCAGATCACCACCCATCTAAAACCCATATTACACAACCAGGGCAACATGGGTTTAGAACAGGTCCCATCCTTCTGTCTCAACGAATGGATCACTACGACAAGGTCCTAAATGCACTAGAAGACAAAAAGAATGCAGATGTAATATATACAGACTTTTGCAAAAGCCTTCGACAAAGGTGACCATGGCGTAATACGCACAAAATGCGTGCTACAGGAATAACAGAAAGTCGGTCGATGGATCTATAATTTTCTCACTAACAGAACACAGAGAGTTAGTCGTCACAGAGTAAAGCCGAGGCAGCTACGGTGAAAAGCTCTGTTCCACAAGGCACAGTACTAGCTCCCATCTTGTTCCTCATCCCATATCCGACAAGACAAGGAATTCGCCACAGCTCCCGTTCTTCCTTTGCAGATTACACCCGAATTCTGCATGACAGTGTCATTTCCATTGCAGACACTGCAAGGCCTTCCAGGCGGACCATCAACCAAAATCTTTTCAGTGGGCTGCGAAAAAAAACTAATAAGTTTCAACGAAGAGAAATTTCAATTACGTCAGATATGGTAAACATAGGAAATTAAATCTTCATCAGAGGCAAAACATATTTCTGCCACAAAATATAAGCGAAACACCCAACGACAAAGACCTGGGAGTGATTATTCCGGAGGATCTCACCTTCAAGGACCAAACATTGTATCAATCAATCGCATCTTCTATAATAATGACAGGATGATAATGAGAACCTTCAAAACTAGGGAGGACCAATCCATGATGACACTCTACAGGTCACTTGTTCTATCTAGGCTGGAATATTGCTGCACTCTAACAGCACCTTTCAAGGCAGGTGAAATTGCCGACCTAGAAAATGTACAGAGAACTTTTCCAAACGGCCCGCATAACGGAGATAAAAACACCTCAATTACTGGGAGCGTCTTGAGGTTTCTAAACCTGGTATTCCGTGGAAACGCAGGAGGAGCGATACATGATTATAACTCGTGGAAAATCCTAGAGGGACTAGTACCGAACTTGCACACACGAAAATCACTTTTCACTAACCGAAAGCAAAGAACTGCAGACATCACCATCCCCCCAATGAAAAGCAAGGGAGTCACTAGCACGTTAAGAAGACACATACAATAATGTCAGGGCCCCGAGACTGTTCAACTTGCCTCCCAGCACACAAAGGGGGATTACAACATGACCCCTGCAATCTTCAAGCTGGCACTGGACAATCACCGAAAGTCAGTCCTGATCAGCCGGGCTGTGGCTAGACGTTGGTTTGCGTGCAGCCAGCCAGCAACAGCCTGTTTGTCAGGGCTGATCCTCCAGAGGCTGGGTCACAGACCGGCCGCGGGGGCGTTGACCCCCGAAACTCTCTCCAGGTAAACTCCAGGTAATCGTTCCAGTCACGGTATTGTGCCTTTTTTTGTTATTTATGGACCCCGCATTTAAACGTCATATTCTCTCCAACGTTTTTTATGTTCTTTCCCTTCTTCGTCCCTCTTTAAACCCCTCTTTCGAACTTATGAGGCTACTCTTATACTCCAGGGCGCGTAATCAATCAGCTTTCGCTCCTACGTGGACTGTCGTGCAGAACAAGTTCCTGCACCTTCCTTCTCCCACTTCCTGAAAACCAACCCACTGGCACTCCCTTTCCTGTCATTCCCGTCCTCCTACTTCAACAGCTCATTCTTCTACTAAAGCACAGGTTGAAGATGCCTCTTTTACGCTCCGTCAACGTCAACGAGTGGTCTCTTTGTGGCTCCTACCACAGGATCTCTGTAACCTTCTCTCTACATGACTTTGATACTGCTCGCCTGAATGCACACAATTCATTCTTTCAAACGACAAATAAACTTCAACGCTCATCTCAGCTAGCCCTTGGTTCCTAAATTCCCTCCCTCACTGAACAAAAACCTGGGGATTTTTTTTTTGTTACTAATCTGTCTTCTGTCTCACACTCTCAAGTATGAGCTTTGAACTTCTTGGTTTGGCCTTTCCTTTGCACTTCGCCTACTCCTCGCGCTGGGATTTCCCTGATTAGCTCTTTGTTCCTTTCGTCAAATCTCGCTTACCGTAATCTTCCTGACTTGTCCACTTTTCGTGTGCTCTCCTTCCGCTCTTGTTATCTGTTTCTAAGAATCACCACCTTCCACGCCATAGCAACTTGCCCTTTCCTCTTCTAAATCCAACACTAAACAGTGTCATCTATCTTCTGACAAAGTAATTCGGTAGTTTATCCGTTATCGCGAGGATTTACCTCCGTAAAAAGCAGATGCTTGCTCTGCTGACTCACGCACCTACACTCCTCTCATTTCCAACCCTCTTGATCGCATCAAGAGAACTTTCAACAAAAAACTAAGGACTCTCTCCGACCTTCTGTCCTCCTACTTTGACCCTTGTTCAACGGTTGTTAATCGTGTCATCTGTCCCTTCCCTCTCTCCCTATTTCTATGCCTTTCCCCAAAACTCATAAACCTGATATTCCTCCTTCGTCCTATCATATCCTCTAGAGGTTCTGACTCTTATTCTTTGCTTCTTGGCTGCCAAAACCCTCACCTCTCCCTTTCTTGGTAAACTTTTTCCCCCTGCCCACCTTCCGTCACCTCAAGACTTCATTGAAACGGTTTCGCGGCTCTCTCACCCAACCTGAAAGATGCTAGTCCGTGACGTTGAGTCCCTCTTCACCAATTCCCTCTTGAGATGTCCTTGATTTCCCTTAGAGAGAAGGCCCTTTGTAGGGTCTTCATCTCCCTATCCCCACTGATGTCCTTTTTCTGAACTGATCCCCTCTGGTGTGGACTCATAACTCTTTTCCTTCCAAGGGAAATATATTCTCAACTTCGTGTCGCTATGGGCTCTCCTCTCTCCCTCCTCCTGTCCTTGCTAATCTTTACATGGAATACTTCAGAACTGTTTCCTTCTCCTACCCTCGATGGCAACCTGCACTCTGACTCCGCTAGGTGGATACAGCTTTGCTCTGTGGCCTCATGAACTCCAGTCCTCTTCCAACCTTTTCTTTGAAGCTCTTAATAATCTTGCCCCCCTTCCATTAAGTTCAAAGCTGAAGGGAACTACTTCCTTGCTTCCTTTTCCTGAGTCCCATGTCCACCGCTCCAGATACAGGTTTTTCTTTTTGTATATACCGTAAACCTATGCACAGTGGCAATTACAATCACTACTTTTCCTATCATGCTTCCCCCTGTCAAGAAAAGTTTCTTATCTCCCTTTTTCCTCCGTGCCCTCCACATCTGTGATCCTCAGGTTCCTTTCCAGCAGAAATTTCCACTTCTTTCATAATTCGTTCTCGCCCTCTTGGCTACCCTTCCCATTTCATAGACTCTGCCCCCCTCTTCACGTGCTAAACGCAATTTCTTCTCTCCCAAACTCTCTATTCATGAGAATAACTCTTCTATCCCTTTGCCTCCCTACATCCGTCTTTTCTAATCTCAACATTCTCTCCGGTCCCTTAGACATCAGCTTACCTTCCGCCAGACTAACAACTCTTCGCACAATCTCGTAATCATACCTCTCCGCCCTCTACAGATGTTCCTGGTGGCTACTCTATTGCTTGCTCCTCCTTCCTTCTTCATTACTTCCAGAGAAACCTGGTCGATCTCTTTCTGACAGACTTTAGGGACTACAAAATAGTTTAGGCTTGCCGACACCTTAACAATGCTCTTTTTCTCCTCATGTCCCGAGATAATAGCCATCCTATTGACCTGGTCTCTGCTAAGTACTGTCTTCCCTACTTCAACTCGAACAGTCGCCGCTAGTTGAATCCTCTTCTAATACACAACTTTCCTTGGTAAAACCTTAGCCCTGGCTTCGTCTCTGTAATGCCTTCCTCTCCCACTCATTTGTAAAATTGCCTAAAGGGGGGGGAAATCCAAACTTCAGAACACCCTGTCTTAAACCTGAATCCTCCCTTTTTCTTGGTTCTTTTTCTGTTCGTCTTCCTCGTCCCACTTTCCTCTTGCCTTTTGCCCTCTGGTTGTCTTTCTCTCTTCATTCTCGTGTTTCTGTTCCTTTTCATTTATTTACCACTTCCCTTTCACGCACCTCTGTGCGCTTCCTCTCACCCCTCTGTGGGCATCTAGCTCTCTTGCTGTGCTCCCCTTCCCTTTGTATTGACTGGCTCGTCCTTTTCCCCCACACTTCTACCACTACTCACTACTACGTACCTCTTCTTCTTCTACTACTAACTATTACAACTACTGATGAAATTACGACGTTGTGTCGGCGTCCCTGGTTGTCTTGGTTGTGGACGGTTCGCCATCCAGTGGCTGGCTGGATGGCGAAACGTCTACGATGGGGATGCCCGGGTGTTGTGCATGTGTCTTAATTTCATCTTGTCGGTATCATATACAATTCTTGTACTACTACTACTACTACTACTACTACTTCTACTACTACTTCTACTACTACTACTACTACCACCACCTCTTCCTGCCTATATATAGCCGTCCTGCTCCACCTCTGTTAGTGTGACTTTGTCAATGGTCCAAGTCGGACCGAAAAGTCGTCGTAAGCTTCTCTCTTTTATGTGCGGGTTATTTGTGTATCGTTACAGTCACGGTATTGTGCCTTTTTTTTGTTACTACAGTCTTACAAGACACACTACAGTCTTACAAGACACAGTCTAGTCTTACAAGACACACTACAGTCTTACAAGGCACACTACAGTCTTTCAAGACACACTACAGTCTTACAAGACACACTATTGTCTTACAAGACACACTACAGTCTTACAAGAAATACTACAGTCTTACAAGACACACTACAACTACAGTCTTACAAGACACACTACAGTTTTACAAGACACACTACAGTCTTACAAGACACACTACAGTCTTACAAGACACACTACAGTCTTACAAGACAAACTTCAGTCTTACAAGACAAAATACAGTTTTACAAGACACACTACAGTTCTAGAAGACACAGTCTAGTCTTACAAGACATACTACAGTTTTACAAGACACACTACAGTCTTACAAGACACACTACAGTTTTACAAGACACACTACATTCTTACAAGACACACTACAGTCTTACAAGACACACTACAGTCTTACAAAACACACCCAAGTCTTGCAACACACACTGTAGTCTTACAAGACACACTACAGCCTTAAAAGACACACTGTAGTCTCACAAGACACACTACAGTCTTACAAGACACATTACAGTCTTACAAGACACAGTACTGTCTTAGGAGACACACTACAATCTTACAATACACACCACAGTCATACAAGAAACAGTCTAGTCTTACAAGATTCACTACAGTCTTACAAGACACACTGTAGTCCAACAAGACAAACTACTCTCTTACAAGACACACTACAGTCTAGTCTTACAAGACACACTACAGTCTTACAAGACACATTAGAGTCTTACAAGACATACTACAGTCTTACAAGACACACTACAGTCTTACAAGGCACACTATAGTCTTACAAGAGACACTACAGTCTTACAACATACACTACAGTCTTAAAAGGCACACTACAGTGTTACAAGACACACTACAGTCTTACAAGACACACTGCAGTCTTACAAGACACAGTCTAGTCTTAGAAGACACACTACAGTCTTACAAGACACACTATTGTCTTACAAGACACACTACAGTCTTACAAGACATACTACAGTCTTACAAGACACACTACAGTCTTACAAGACACACTACAACTACAGTCTTACAAGACACACTACAGTTTTACAGGACACACTACAGTCTTACAAGACACACTATGTTCTTACAAGACACACTACAGTCTTACAAGACACACTACAGTTTTACAAGACACACTACAGTTTTAGAAGACACAGTCTAGTCTTACAAGACACACTACAGCCTTACAAGACACACTACAGTCTTACAAGACACACTACAGTTTTACAAGACACAGTCCAGTCTTACAAGACACACTACAGTCTTACAAGACACACTACAGATTTACAAGACACAGTCTAGTCTTACAAGACACACTACAGTCTTGCAAGACACACTACAGTCTTACAAGACACACTACAGTCTTACAAGACACACTACAGTCTTACAAGACTCACTACAGTCTTACAAGACTCACTACAGTTCTACAAGACACAGTCTATTCTTACAAGACAAACTACAGTCTTACAAGACACACTTTAGTCTTACAAGGCACACTACGTCTTACCAAAAGAACAAAAAATACCCACATTACAGTCTTACAAGACACACTACAACTACAGTCTTCAAGACACACTACAGTCTTAACAAGACATATACAGTTACAAGACCACACTACAGTTCTTACAAGACACACAACAGTCTTTCAAGACACACTACCTCTTACAAGACACACTACAGCATACAAGACACACTACAGTCTTACAAGACACATACAGTTTTTACAAGACACACTACAGTTCTACAAGACACACTACAGGTCTTACAAGACACACTACAACTACAGTCTTACAAGACACAACATACATCCTTACAAAGACACACTGCAGTTTTAACAAGAAAGAGACACACTACATCTTACAAGACAACACTAACAGTCTATAAACCCCCTAAAAAACAGTTTTACAAGACTCACTACGAGTCTTAACAAGACACAACTAAAGTCTTCTACAAGACACACTACAGCTTACAAGACAAACTACATCTTACAAGACACAAACTACAGTCAGACAAGACACACTACAAGTCTACTAGACACACTACAGTCTTACAAGATACATTACAGTCTTACAAGAACACACACAACTACAGTCTTACAAGACACTACCTACATCCTTACAAGATATACTACAGTTTTTAAAAAAACATAACAAGACCACTACAGTCTTACAAGCCACACTACAACTACCGTCTATACAAGACACACTACAGTCTTACAAGACACACTACAGTTTTATCAAGACACACTACAGTCGAACAAGCACACTACAGCGTCTACAAGACACACTACAGTTTTACAAGACACACTTAGAGTCTTAACAAGACACACTACAGTTTTTTACAAGACAACATACACTACAGTCTTACAAAACATACTACAGTCTTACATGACACACTACTGTCTTACAAGACACACTACAGTCTTACAAGACACACTACAGTCTTACAAGACACACTACAGTCTTACAAGACACACTACAGTCTTACAAGACACACTACAGTCTTACAAACACACTACAGTCTTACAAGACACACTACAGTCTTACAAAACACACTACAGTCTTACAAGACACACTACAGTCTTACAAGACACACTGCAGTCTTACAAGACACACTGCAGTCTTACAAGACACACTACAATCTTACAAGACACACTATTGTCTTACAAGACACACTACAGTCTTACAAGACACACTACAGTTTTATAAGACACACTACAGTCTTAGAAGACACACTACAGTCTTACAAGACACACTACAACTACAGTCTTACAAGACACACTACAGTCTTACAAGACACACTACAACTACAGTCTTAGAAGACACACTACAGTCTTACAAGACACACTACAACTACAGTCTTACAAGACACACTACAGTCTTACAAGACACACTACAACTACTGTCTTGCAAGACACACTACAGTCTTACAAGACACACTACAACTACAGTCTTACAAGACACACTACAGTCTTACAAGATACACTACAACTACAGTCTTACAAGTCACACTACAGTTTTAAAAAACACACTACAGTCTTACAAGACACACTACAGTCTTACAAGACACACTGCAGTCTTACAAGACACACTGCAGTCTTACAAGACAAACTACAGTCTTACAAGACAAACTACAGTCTTACAAGACACACTTCAGTTTTACAACACACACTACAGTCTTACAAGACAACTTTCATCTTACAAACATACTACGGTCTTACAAGAACAAAAGAAAGAAAAAA
>NW_026508490.1:0-14084 GCF_026875155.1 Cherax quadricarinatus
GCATGGGATGGAGAGATTACAAATACAGTGAACATGCCGGGGAGAGGAAAAATGGATCACAAAATTTCAGGCGATCATAAATGGGGATTTTGACTTGAGTACAAACTACAGGTGAACATAAATGTATTGACGGAGATCACAAACTGTAGGTGAACATAAGCAGCATGAGTCAGTGAGATCACAAACTACAGGTGAACAAAAGTGTCATGAGACATGACATCAAAAAAAAAAATTGAACATGCCCGGGAGGAGACAGCGAGGTCACAAACTACAGGTGAACTAACTGGTGAGACAGTGAATCACAAAACTGCGTTGAACATAACGGCATAAGCGGAGTCACAAATACGTGAACACAAACCCACATTGAGACAGTGAGATCACAAAACAGGTGAACAAAAAAGGATGGGCAGTGAGGGTACAAATACAGGTGAAAATAACTGGTAGAGACAGGAGATCAATACTTCACATGAAAAAAACCGGATAAGCAGTGATATCCAAAGTACAGGGAACATAAAGGTGAGAAAGTGAATTCAAAAACTACGGTGAAATATTGGCATGAGACAGTGAGATCACAAAAAACAGGTGAAAATAACAGGGATAGACAGTGAGATCGCAAACTACAGTTAAAAAAACTGGGTTTATACAGTGAGATCACAAACTAGGATGAAATAACCGGCATGAGCGTGAGATCACAAAAAAAAGGGGAACAAAAAGGGGATGAGACAGTGGATTCGAAATACAGGTGAACACAATGGCATTAGCGTGAGATCAAAACTACAGGTGAAAATAAATGGCATGAGCCTCAGATCAAAAATACAGCGACATAGCCAGCGAGAAAAATGGGTCCAAACTAAAGAAGAAATAGGGATGAGACTTTGAGATCCCAAAATTCAGGTTTAAAAAATAACCAGCTTAGACAGATAGATCACAAATACAATTGAAAATAACCCGAGAGACAGTGAGATCCAATACATTTAAAAATAACTGGCATGAGACAGAGATCCAAATGAGGGGGAAATAAAAAAGGGCATGAGACAGGGGGATCTCAAATCCACGTGAAAAAAACCGGCATGAGAAGGAGATCACAAATAAGGTGAAGTAAAGGCATGAGAGTGTGAGTTCAAAAACTATAGGTGAACTAATTGGGATGATACAGTGAATTTACAAACAAGAGGTGGCATTTCTGGCTTTGGGAAAGTGAGATCAAAAACTACAGGTGAGCATATGGCTGAGACAGTGAGATCACAAAATAGAGGTGAAAAATAATGGGCATTGACAGTGGATCAAAAAACTACAATTTAAAATAACCGCTGAGAAGTAAGATCACAAAAAATCAGGGAGATTTCCTGGCATGAGACAGTGACATCACAAACTGCAGGTGAAAAATAATGGGATGAGAAGTGAGATCTCAAATACACGTGAAAAAAACCCGGCATGAGCAGAGATCACAAATACAGGTGGAAATAACAAAATGAGAGTGTGAGTTTAAAAACTATAGGTGAACAAATTGCATGTACGTGAGTCACAAAACAAAGGTGAGCATAACTGGGATTAGAATGTGAGATCCAAACTACGGTGTCTAAAATTGCAGAAACGAGATATCCAACTACAGTGAAATACATACACGAGCGTGATATTTAAAAAAACCGGGTGAACTAAGTGGCATGAGACAGGAGATTACAAAATACCCGTGAACATAAAAAGCATGGACAGTGAATCACAAAATACACTGAAACAAATGGCATGGAAAGTGGATCACAAATGCAGGGGATCATAACGGGAAGAGCAGTGTGGTCACAAACACAGTTAACAAAAAACCCGGGATGAGCGTGAGGGTCACAAACTCGTGAACGTAAAAAAGGGGACTGTGAGTCAAAAAACTTCAGATGAACTAGCTTGCATGAGACAATGAGTTACAAGCAACAGTTTATCGTAGCCTATAAGAATGTGAGTTCACAAAAATACAGGGGAACTAATTGGGGAAGACACGTGAGTTCAAAGTAAGGTGAACGCAAATGGCAGAGACAGTGAGATCCAAAGTACAGTTGAAAATAATTATTTGACGTGGATAACAGACTTTGGTGACATAACTTGCATGGACAGTGATATAACAAACTACAGGTGAACAAAATTGGCAGCGACGTGGATCAAAACTATAGGAAAAATTTTAACCCCGCAAAAGACAGTGGTCACAAACTAAGGTGAAAAATAACCAGCATGAGACAGTGAGATCACAAATAAAGGAACATAAAATGGCATGAGACAGTGGATCACAAATGCAAAATGAACATAACTGGCGAGCAGTGAGATCATATCTATGGGGTGAACATAAAAGGCATGAGAAAATGAGATTTACAAATACAGGTGAACTAACTGGCATGAGACAGTGAAACTCAAACTACCCCCGGGTTTCCTAACCAGATGGACGTGGAAACAAAATAGGGTGAAAATAACTGCTTTGAGAGTGAGACACAAAAATACAGGTGAAAAATAACTGGCATGGAGAAATGAGATACAAAATTAAAAGGGAACATAACTTTCATGAGGGGCAGTGAGATCACAACTACAGGTGAATTAACCAGCCCAGACAGTGAATCCAAATTACAGGTATCATAAATGGCATGGAAGTGATTCACAAAACTGTGAAAATAACTGACATGAGCAGTGAGATAACCCAAAAAAAGGTGAAATAACCCCTGAGACGTGGAAGAAAAAAACCAGGTGAACATAAAACCCGGGTGAGTTGAGATCATAACTAAGGTGAATTTAAAAATGGCATGGACATGAGATCAGAAACTGCAGGGTAACATAAAAAAAAAGGGATGGACATGAGATTACAAAAAACAAATGAAATAAAAGGGAAGAGACAGTGAGTCACGAACTACGAGTGAAATAACTGGCATGGACAGTAAGTCACAAATACAGGTGACATAACAGCATTAGAGAGTGAGATCACAAACAACAGGTGAAAAATAACCGGCATGGGAGTGAGACTAATACAGGTGAATAAAATGCAAAAAAAACAGGAGATCAGAAATGCAGGGGAAAAAAACGGATGAGACAGTCGTTACAAAATCAGGTGAAAAATAACGGGCATGAGCGTGAGATCACGAAATACTGGGGAACATAACTGGCATGAGACAGTAAAAATTACAAATAAGGTGAACTAAAATCTTTTTAGACAATGAGAAACAAAATTTCAGGTGAACATAACGTGGATGGAGGATTACAAAATACAGTGAACTACCAGCATGAGGGAAAATGAGTCCCCAAAATTTCCGGTGATCATAATGGGATTTTAAAATTGAGTCATAAGTACGGGAACATAACTGGCATTAGGGCAGTGAGATCACAAAAATGAGGTGAACATAAGCGCATGATCAGGAGATCCAAATTCAGGTGAACATAACTGGCTAAAACAATGAGATCCAAACTGCAGGGAACAAAATGGCTGAGTTGGGGTCAAAAAATACAATTGAACATAGCGGGAGGAGAAGTGAGATCACAAACTCAGGTGAACATAACTGGCATGAGACAGTGAGATCACAAAAAGCGGTGAAAATAACCCGGGATGAGGCAGTGAAACACAAAAATCAGTTGAACAAACCGGCATGAGACAGTGAGTCAAAAACTATAGGTGAAAAAAGAGCATGAGGGGTAGATCCAAATATGTTGAACATAATGGGTGAGACAGAAAATCTCAAAAACAGGTGAACTACCAGCTGAGACAGTGACTTCACAAAATACGGTGAACATAAATGGTATGAGACAGTGAGATCCAAATGCAATTGAACATAACGGGGAGAGACAGTGAGGTCACAAAATTACATAAAAAAACCGGCTGGACAGTGATATACAAAGCAGGTGAACATAACGGCATGGACAGTGGTCGCAAACTCCAGTTCAACATAACTGGCGATACAGTGAGATCACAAAAAAGAGATGATTTCCCCGGATGAACAGTGATATCAAATTACAGGTGGAAAATAACAGGTATGAGACAGGAGATTACGAACTACAGGCGAAAACATAATGGCATTAGGGCAGGAGATCACAAACTACAGGCGAACTAAAATGGCTGAGACAGTGAGTCACAAATACGGGGAAGATAAAAGGCATGGAGTGTGAGTCAAAAACTAAGGTGAACATAATTGGGTGTACGGAGATCACAACAACAGGTGAGCATTTTTGGCATGAGAAAGGGATCACAAAATAAGGTGAGCAAACGGCATGGACAGTGAGATCACAAGCTACAGGTGACCATAACTGGGAAGGCTTGAGACCACAAAAGAGGTGAAAATAATGGCTGGACAGTGAGATCACAAAAAAATTTGTGAACATAACGCAAGGGGAGGAGGAGAACCCCAAAAGGGTACAGGGAAAATAAACCCCGGTGAGGGGCAGTGAGTCACAAACTGTAGGGAAAAAAACGGCATTTAGACAGTGAGATCACAAACTGCAGGTAAGATAACCGGAAGGAGACATTCAGATCCCAAAATACAGGTGAAAATAATGACATGGGGAGTAGATCCAAATACAGTGTATAAAGCTGAGACAGTGAGATTACAAATACATGTGAAAATAACTGGCACAAACGTGAGATCACAAACCAAAATGAAAATAACGAACAGGCAGCGGATCACAACTATAGGTGGAACCCTAACTGGCTGGACAGTGAGATCACTAACTACGGTGCATAATGGCATGAGACAATGAGAAAAAAAATAAGGGAAAATAAACCCGCATAGCGGGGGAGGTACAAACTGCGGTAAGTAAAAGGAAGGAGGGAAATTTAATCCAAACTACAGGTGAACATAATGGGATCAAACGTGAGATCACAAAACAGGTGATCACAACTGACATGGACAGTGAGATTACAAACTACAGGTGAACTAACTGGCATCAAACAGTGAGATCACAAACTACAGGTGAACATAACGAAAATGAGACAGCGAGTCAAAAAACATGGTGAAAAATAACTGGCTGAGACAGTGGATATAACTACAGGTGAACAAATGGTGAGACAATGAGAAAATACAGGTGAACATAACCCGCATGAGACGGGGAGATTACAAATACAGAGAACTAACCCGGCATGAGAAAATAAGATCACAAATTAAGGTGATCAAAAATTGCTTAAGATTGAGATCACAAACTACAGGTGAACATAAATTCGTGAGAAGTGATATAAAAAATACGGGTGAAATAAGGGCATGAGACAGTGAGTTAAAACTACAGGTGAAATAACCCGATGAGACAGTGAATCCAAAATAAGTGAACATAAATGGGGATGAGAAAGTGAGATCACAAATGCAGGTGAACATAACGGAATGAGACAGGAGGTCACAAAATCTTTTAAAAAACCCGGCATGGACGTGAGTCACCAAACTACGGGGGAAAAGTAAAAGGGATGGACAGTGAGCACAAAGTCAGTCGAAATAACCTATATGAGACATGGATCACAAACTTTGGTGAACTTTCATGAGACAGTGATATAACAAAAACATGTGAACAAATTGGCATGGACAGTGAGTCAAAACATAGGGAAAATTTAACAGCAATAGCAGTGAGTCACAACTACAGGTGAACATAACCTGCATGAGACAGTGAGACCACAAACTAAAGTGAACTCTAAACTGGCATTGAGACAGTGAGATCACAAAACTGCAACTTGATACATAACTGGATGAGACAGTGAGATTCATATACTATGAGCGTGAACAATAAATGGCATGAGACCAATGAGATCAAAAACTACAGGTGATCAAATACTGACATGAGACAGTGAGATTCCAAACTAAAGGTGAACATTATCTGGCATCAACAACAGTGAGATCACATACTACAGGGAATCATACACGTACATGAGACCAGCGAGATCACAAACTATAGGTGTACATAACTGGCATGAGACAGTGTGATCACTAACTAACAGGTGAACTTAACTGGCTTGAGACAATGAGAAAAACGACAGGCTGATAACATAACCTGCATGAGGAGACGGAGAGTTTACAAACTACAGAGTACCATAACCGGCATTGAGAAAGTAAGATCACAAATTACAGGATGATCATAACTTGCATTATAGATTGAGAGACAATCTTCAGAGTTGAACATAACTGGCATTAGACAAGTTGAGATCACAAAATACAGGTGACATAAGTGGGCATGAGTCAGTGAGATCACGAACTCAGGTGGAGTAACTGGCTCATGAGACAGTGAGATCAAAAAATGCAGGTGAACAAATGTGGCATGAGTCGTGATATCAAAAATAAATACAGTTGAACATTGCGGCAGGAGACAGTTGTGCTCACAAACTATAGGTGAACATAACAGGTATCAGACAGTGAGATCACTAATACAGGTGAAACATTAACAGGCATCAGACAGTGAGATCACAAAAATTCAGGTGTAAATAAAGAATCATGAGGCAGTGAGAATCACAAAACTACCGGTGTGAACATAACTGGCATGAGGACAGTGGAGATCTCAATCTACAAGTGAACATGACCAGCTGTGACAGTGACTTCACATACTCACAGGTGAACATAACTTTATGGAGACAGTGAGATCACAAACTGCAGTTGAACATAACGCATGAGACAGTGAGATCCAAACTACAGGTGAACAAAACCGGCATGAGACATGAGATCACAAACTACAGGTGAAATAACAGGCATGAAAGGGGAGTTCAAAAACTAAGGTGAAATAATTTCATGATACAGTGAGATCACAAACAAAAGGTGAGATAACGGCATAGAATGTGAGATCACAAACTACAGGTGAACATAAAGCATGAGACAGGGGATATCACAACTACAGTTGACATAACAAGTGAGACAGTGAATCAAAACTACGGGGGAACATAATGCATGAAACAGTGAGATTACAAACTACAGGTGAACATAACCAGCATGAGACAGTTTAATCACAAACTCAGGGGAACATAATGGCATGAAGTGAGATCACAAACTTCAGTGAACATAACGGGAATGAGACATTGAGGTACAAACTACAGTTAAAAAACTCGGGATGAGACATGAGATCACAAACTAAGGTGAACTAACAGGCATGAGCGGAGTCAAAAACTTCAGGTGAACATAACTTGGATGAGACAATGAGATTACAAACACAGGCGTAACCGCAAAAAGAAGTGAGTTTACAAAACACAGGTGAACATAATGTGGAATGGACACAGGGGTAGATTACAAAGTACAGGTGAAACAAACTGGCTGAGACAGTGAGACACAAATACAGGTTTAACATAACTAATGAGACAGTGAGATCACAAACTTCTGGTGAACTTGGCATGAGACAGTGAATAACAAACTAAGTGAACAAAATGGCATGGACAGTGAGATCACAAACTAAGGTAAAATTTTAAAGGCATAGCAGTGAGATCACAAACTACAAAGGGGAACATAACCAGATGAGACAGTGAGATCACAAACTAAAGTGAAAATAACTGGCATGAACAGTGGGGATCACAAACTGCAAGTGAAAATAAAATGGCATGAGACAGTGAGATCAAATACAAGGTGAACATAATGGCATGACTGGGGATCACAAACTACAAGGGGAACATAACGGCATGAGACAGTGAAACTCAACTACGGTGACCCTAACCGTGAGACAGTGAAACCCCAAAATAGGGTGAAATAACGCTTGAGACATGAGATACAAACTTCAGGTAACTAACCGGCATGGGACATGAGATCACAAACTAAGGGGAAAATAAAGCTGAGACAGTGGCACCCAAAAAAAAGGGGAAATAACAGCATAGCAGTGAATCAAAAACGGTGAATAACTGGGATAGACATTTTATCACAAAAATACGGTAAACATAATGGCATAGCAGTGGATTACAAACTAAGGGAAAATAACCGCATGGACAGGGGAAAAAAAAACCCTAAAAAAAAAATGGGGATCCCAATACAGGAAAAAATGGCGAAAAGGGGTCAAAAACTAGTGGAAAATAACGGGATGGACAGTGAATAAAAAACAAAATAACATAACGGGGATGAGATGAGATCACAACTACGGGAACATAACTGGCTTAGACAGTTGATCACAAACCAAAAGGGAACATAACCCCGATTAAAAGTAGATCACAAAAAAGGGAAATAAACGCAAGAAAGGGGGAAACATCAAAATAAGGGTGAAAAAAAATGTTGAGACGTGAATAAAACCCAGGTGAACTAACCGCATGAGAAGGAGATTAAAATAAGGTAACATAACGGGGATGAGACAGGGGATCACAACTTATTGAACAAATGGCAGAGACATAGACACAAAAATAAAGGGGAACATAAAAGGCATGAGAAGTGAGATAAAAAATACAATTTAAAATCCGGCAGGAGACAGTTGGATCAAAACTAATGAAAAACTGCCTGAGACAGGAGATCACAAAATGGGTAACATAACCGTGAGCATGGATCCCAAACTAAGGGGAACAAAAAGGATTTGGGGGTGAATCACAATAGGTGAACATAATGGCATGAGACAAAAGAACCAAATACATGAAAATAACCACATGAGAAGGAGATACAAAATAGGGAACATAACGGATGAGACATGGATCACAAACTCAGTTGAACATAAAGGCAAAGGGCAGTGAGATACAAACCCCCAGAACAAACCGGCATGATCAGTGAATCAAAATACGGGGAAAATAAGGCTGGACAAAGGGAAACCAAAAAAAACAGTTAACTAACGGCATTTAACAGTGAGATCACAAACTAAGGAACAAAAAAGGATGAGGTGAATCACAAACTCAGGGGGAAAATAACGATGAGACAGGAGATACAAAATAAAGGTGAACAAACGGCATTGAAAGTGAATCACAAATAAGGGAAATAACGGCATAAGGAATCAAACACAGGTGAAAAAACGGGATGAGGGGTGAGAAAAATTAGGTGAAATAAGGGTGACAGAGAGATACAAAAAAAGGGCATTACGGCATGAGAAATTTAGATCACAAAATAAGGTGACATAAGGCATGAACATGAATCCAACTAAGGTGACCCTAACGGAAAAAGACTTTAGAACAAAAATACGTGAAAAAACCCGGGAGAGCAGTGAGATCACAAAATTTTTGAAACATAACGCTGAGAAGGAGACAAAAGGCTCGGTGAACAAAGGGCATAGCAGTGAGATCAAAAAAATTTAAAAAAACTGCAGAACTGAGATCCAAATTCAGGGAACATAACCGAAAGGGGAAGTGGTCACAAACTCAGGTGAACATAACTCATGAGACAGTGAGATCACAAATCAGTTAAAAACCACAGAGACAGTGAGATAAAACTATGTGAACAAACTTGAGACGTGGATCAAAATCAGGTGACCAACGCATGAAAGTGAGATTACAAACTACGGTGAACATAAAAAAAATGGCAAGAAAGTAGTCACAAAATCAGGTGAAATAACAACTGAGAAGGAGACACAACTAAGGGTGAACAAATGGCATGAGCGTGAGATCAAACTACAGGTTAACATAACTGGCATGAGACAATTAGAAAAATAAAGGTGAACATAACCGCATGAGACTGAAATTACAAATACAGAGAAACCCAAACCGGAATAGAAAGAAAATCACCAAATTTCGGTGATTTAAGCATTAACATGAGATCAAAATACAGGTGAACATAAAATGACATTAGACGTGGAAAAAACAAGGTGACATAACGGCATAGCATGGACAAAATACGGTGGGAAAAAACTGGGAGACAGTGGATCACAAACTCAGTGAAAAAATGATAGACAGAAAAAAAAAATACAAATTGGAACAACCGGCAGGGGAAGTGGATCCAAAAATAAGGTGAAATAAAGGGAAGACGTGAGATCAAAACTAAGGGGACAAAAAAGGGAGAGCAGTGAATTTACAAACTACGGGTAAAACTGATGAGACAGTAAAATTCCCAAATAAGGTGAACAACCAGCATGAGACAGGATCACAAACACAGTGAACAAATGGTATGGGACAGTGAGATACAAAACCAGTTTAAAAAAAAGGCTTTAGACATGAGAAAAAAAAAATATGAAAAAACCCGGGATGAGAAGTGGTCACAAAAACAGGTGAACTAAAAGGGATAGAGGTGAGTTAAAAATCAGGTGAAAAAAACGGGGAGAGAAGTGAGATACAAACACAGGTGAACTAAAGAATGAACGTGAATACAAAAAGGTGAACAAAGGATAGACAGTGAAAATCACAAACTAAAGGTGAATACCCGGATGAACAGTGAAACAAATACAGGGGAAAATAAAAAGGGAGAGACAGGAGTCGCAAACAAACATAGGACCAAAACCGCATGAGACAGTGATCCAAATACAGGTGAACAAACGGGGAAGGGGGTTTAAAAATCAGGTGAAAATAACTGGCATGAGACAGGGGATCAAAACTACAGGGGGAACAAATTGGCATGAACCCCGTGAGTTAAAACAGGTAAAAAACAAATGAAATTGAGATCCAAAAAACAGGGGACATACCGGCATGAAAGTGAGATTACAAACCAAAAGGGGAACAAACAGGCATGGACAGTGGATCCAATAAAAAAGGTTACATAATGGCATGAACGTGAGATCAAATCGTGAACATAACCGGCATAAAAGTGAGATCCCAACCACAGGGAACAAACGGGGAAAGAGACAGTGAGATCACCAAATGAACAAACGCTTAACAGGAGACACAAACAGGTAACAAAGCATGGACAGTGAGATCCAAAATACAGTGAACAAACGGCATGAGACGTAGATCCAAAAAACCCCCGTTAACTAAGGCATGAACAGTGAATCACAAACTACAGTAACAAAATGGCATAGGGAGTGGGTTTCCCAAATAAGGTGAAAATAAGGGGATAGCAGTGAGATTACAAACTACAGGTGAAAAAAATGGGTTTGAACAGTGAGTACAAACACATTTTAAAATTTAACCGAGGCAGAAAATCAAAACTAAGGTTTACATAAATATGAGAAGTGGATAAAATCAGGTGAAAATACCGGGAAAAAGAAGTGAGTCCAAATTTCGTTTTAAAACCCCCAGAGAAGTGAGACACAAACTACAGGGGAACTAAAAGGGATGAGACGTAGACAAAAAATTCAGGGAACATACTTGCATGAACAAGAGATTTAAAGCAAAGTTTTAAAGGGGAAGCCGGGAAGAAGTGAGTTTACAAATCATAAATTAGGAAAGAACGTGGGGTTACAATACAGGTGAACCAATGGCATGGACAGAGATACAAATACGTTTAACATAACCAATATGAGCGTGAATCACAAAATTCGGGGATCTCATGAGACGGGAAAAAACAAATAAGGGGAACAAAAAAGGCAATGGACAGTAGTAAAAACTAAGGTAAATTTAAACCCCCAAAAAACTGGTGAGATCACAAACTTTCGGGAAAATAACCAGCATAACCTGAGATCCAACTAAAAGGGGAACTAACTGGATGAGACAGTAGACAAAACTCAAAGTGAACAAAAACTGGGTTTGGGAATGGATCAACAAGGGGGACCCTAATGGGGGTGAGACAATGAGATCAAAACTCAGGTGAAATAAGGGATGAGACAGAAATTCAAAATCGGTTACCCAAAAACAGAGACAGTGAAACCAAACTAAGGGGGAACAAACTGCTTTTAACTGGATCACAAATACGGTGCATAACCGGGATGGGGGAAAATGAGTCACAAACACGGGAACATAACTTTCGAGACATGAGATAAAATACAGTGAAAAAACCGCATAGACAGTGGATCAAAAACAGGTGACATAACGGCATGGAAAAAAAATTGATTTTTCACAAACCAGGTTGGGAAAAAACTGCATAGACAGGAGAACAAATACAGGTGAAATTAACCGCTGAGACAGGAGTCAAAACTACAGTGCATAAGGCTGAGACGTGAATCAAAAACTACGGGAAAAAAAACTGGGATGAGCAGGAGATTTAAACTGCAGGTGAACATAACCGCATGAGCATAGATTAAAAAAATAAAAGGTGAATACGGGATGAGGCATGGATCACAAACTGGGAACATAACTGGCATAGCAGTTGATCACAAACTACAGGTACATAACCCATAGAAGGAGATCAAAAAAAACGGGGAACATAAGGCATGGAAGGAGATTCAATACAGGGGAATAAAAAAGGTTTTAGACGTGGTCAAAACCAGGGAAATAAAGGGATGGACGTGAATTAAAAAAAGGTAAACATAACGGGGAGAGAAGGAGTCACAACTGGGGGAACATAAAAGGATGAACGTTTGTCCAAATAAGGTGCTTTTAAATGGCATGAGACAGTGAGATCAAAAAAATAAAATTGAAAACCCGCAGAGCATTAATCACAACTACAGGGGAACAAAACAATGAGAAGTGGACAAAAAGGGTGAACATAACCCCCATGAGGAAGTGAGACACAAACTAAAGGGGAACAAAACGGCATGGGGTGAGATTCACAATTAGGGTTTTACAAACGGAGGACGGAGATTCCCAAAAAAAGTTAAAAAAAAGCATGGACAGTGATTTACAAAAATACAGGGGGAAATAAAAGGATGAGCAGTGAGTAAAAACCAGTTTAAAATAAAGGGGAGGACATGAGATACAAACTTTACATGAAAAAACCCGGGATGAGAATGATTCCCCAAATAAGGTGAACTAAAGGTTTAAAAGTGGATAAAATACGTTAACATAAACGGCACAACATGAGAAAAATAAAAATGAACATACCCCCAGAGACATGAGACACAATAAGGTGAACTAACGGATGAGACAGTGAGATTCAAACTACGGGAACAAAAAGGCATTTACAGTGAGATCACAAACTAAAAGGGAACAAACCGGCATGAGACAGTGAAAAAAACTAAGTGAAATAACAGCAGAGAGGGGGGGTCAAAAACTAAGGTGAACTAATTTTGGGTTTACAGGGATACAAACAAAAAGGGCATTACGGGATGAGAAGTGAGATCACAAATAAGGGGACATAACTGGCAAAGAGCATTTAGAAAAAAACTAAGGTGACCCTACGGCATAAAACAGAGAACAAAATCAGGTGAACAAATGGCATAGACGTGAGATCAAAATATTTTGAACATAAACGCAGAGAAGGAGAACAAATACAGGTGAACATAAAGGGATGGACAGTGATCAAAAACTGTAGGGGAAACAAAACTGGCATTTGCAGTGAGATCACAAACTGGGCAAAGGGGGGACACAAAAACTGAACAAATTAGACATGGATAAAATACAGGAAAAAAACGCAAGAGAAGTGAGATCAAACACGGGGAACAAAGGCAGAAAGGGATCCAAATTTTGGTGAAAAACGGCATAACGTGGGATACAACACAGGTGAACATTGGATAGAAATGGAAAAAATACAGGGGAACAAACCACATGAGAAGGAGATCCCAAAATAAGGAACAAACCGGGTGAGAAAAGGGGGATCAAATAAGGTGAAATAACTGCATTAACATGAGACACAAAATACAGGTGAACATAACGGCATTAGACAGTGAGATCACAAATAAGGGGAACATAACGAAACATGAGATCACAAACTACAGTGAAATAAAAAAAGGCAAGACAGTGATCCAAACCAGGTGAACAAAATGGCATGAGCAGTGAATTTAAAAAAATCATTGAAAAAAACGCAGAGCATGAGATACAAACAAATGAAAAAAGGCATGACAGTGAATCAAATTTCATGAACTAAACCGAGGGAATGGATCAAAACTAAGGGGAACAAAAAGGGATAGCATGAGATCCAAACACAGGGAAAAAAAAGCAGAAAACGTGCCCCAATACGGGAACCCAAAGATGGACAGTGAGATCCCAAAAATCAGGTGAACAAAAGGGAAGACATGAATCACAAACTCAATAAAAAAGGATGAGCAGTGAACACAAAACCCCGGTTTTAACAAAATGGAATTGACCCGTGAGATAAAACACATGAACAAAAAAATTTAGACAGTGAGATTCACAAATCAAGTAACAATGGGAAACAAGATTACAAAAACCCGGTGAACAAAAAAACATGAGACAGTGAGATCCAAACTACAGGGAAAAACCCGGGATGAAAAAGTGAATCCAAAAACAG